>JAQZBX010020118.1:0-18652 GCA_029593785.1 Cabassous unicinctus
ATGGCTTTTGGTATAATGGGTGTCCCCCAAAATGTGTGAATATGTTAATATGTATGACAAAAAAGACAGTGCAGATATGATTAAGTTAAGGATATTAACTTAATACTAACTTAATAAGCATATTGCAGATAATAGGGATACTATCCTATTATCCAGGTGGAAACAACTTAATAGCAAGAGTTCTTATAAGGAAAAGAAGAAGGCAGAAAAATGTGACAACAGAAATGGAGATTGAAGTAATGCAGGGCCATGAGACAAGGAACAAGGACAGCCTCAAGAAGCTGGAAAAGATAAGAAAATGAGTCACCTCCTAGGAAGGATTCACTGGTCCCAAATAATTGTGAAATTGTTCCTCCATAAGGAATGCATCCAACCCATTTTAGATTTCCGACATCCAGAACTATAAGATGATAAATTTGTGTTCTTAAGCCAAAACATTTCTGATAATTTGTTACAAAAGCAATGGGAAACTAATATACAAGCCTATTAACTATGAGAACCTCTGGATGCCTACAGAGCACCACTGAAAGAAGAACATGGACACTGACATAAGTTTCCTGGGATCATGTTCAGCATCTGCTACTTACTAATTGGCTGGCTTTGGCATTTTGCTTAGTCTTTTTGGCCTATTTTTTTTTTTTTAATCTGTAAAGGGGGAAAATATTTTCTAATAACTCTCAATACAGAACAAATCTGAAATGGATATTGTAATGTGTAAATGAGTAAATATATCTCAAACTTTTAGGGTGGGGCCTATACAGAGTAAGCAATTAGTAAGGTTAGCTATTAAGACTAAAGAAAACACAAAACAGTTCAAATCTCACTACATTTTGAAGCTGGTCTATGGAATTAATAGTAAGAAAAAGAAACAAAATTACATTCACATAGATTGTTGTTTCTGCTCTCTGTCATTATATCTTTCTTACCTATAGAAGTCACTTGAGTATTAAATCATTATGTAAATAAAGACAATATTTTATTCACTTCTGAAAGGTTGAACAAAATTTAATACTCTTCCCTTATAGACAACAGGGAATCTCCTTCCAGCAGCATTTTACAATGTAAAATAAATATTGGTGGTGGAACAAGATTTGTAGTTCTAAAGGAAAGGTAATACATAATTTTAAGAAATCTTCATATGGAATACCTTTCAAAAAGAGCAATAAAAACTTGAATGCTTTATCCATTATTTAATATTAACAAGTAAGACAATAATGTGGGCTGCCAATGAATCCTAGCTTTTCACATGGTCCATTTAAGTTAAGGAAGAATCTGAAATCATGAGGTATTCTTATGATCTAATTATAGCCTGCATATGGCTCCAAATCTAGGCATGACAAGGAGTCTGCAAAGGAGTATCTGTTAACCACCTGATTCCTGCCAGTCTCCTCAGAACAGCAATATTAAGGCAGATTTCAAAGGAAGAAGAAGAAAAGGAAGAGGAGGAGAGGAGGAGGAAGGAGGTAGAGAAGAGGAAACAGAGGAGAAGAAGGAAGAGGAGGAGATGAAGGAGAAAGAAGGATAAGGAGGGGAAGATGGTATTCAGCTTTGTTTATTTCACTTCTTGGATTCCAAGTATGAAACTCACCTTGGATATTAGCTACTCATAAATATTGGACCTTTTATGTTCTAATATCTCTGAAAGTTTCATTTATTTTTAAGTGTAAAAGTGGATTCTTTAATTGTTTGACCTTAGCTTCATCTTTATTATTTAATCAAAATCTGGCTGAAAAGTATCTGAGGTTTGTGCACATAGAAACACCCAAGGTCCTACCTAATCCTTTTGATAAAACCAATTTAGACTGGTATTTGTACTGAAATTGACTGGCAAATTAAACCTTGGGACTACCCAAGGTGAACTGGAATATAAAAGCAAAATGGTTGGATTTTGGACCAACCATTTATTGATCTAAAGAAGGATGGCGTGGGAAAGAAGTATTGGTTTCACAAATGCCATATTTCTCTCATTATTTCTTTTGACAAATGAATGCAATGAAACATAATAAACATACAGAAAATATTTCCAAATGATTTTTCTATATAATGAAAATATATTGTTTATCTATAGTTCTAGGTGGACAACAAAATCTTCAGTAGGCAGCTTTTTAAAGTGCTAAAAAGCTTTTGGATACCACATTTTATATTACTATATTTCTAAAATATAAACTTATGTGGTCTTAAATCAATTATTGTGACACAATTTTCTACTGCATTTTCATGAACTTCTAAATCTTAGAATGTAAACACTTGACATTCAATGAAGAAAAGTTATTTTGTTCCTGTAAGAATATAAGAATAATAATATATTTTGTGTTGATGTACAGCTCAAAGATACAGTTTTTGCTGACAGGGATAAGGTCGCCTGTCATAAAATTGTATTTGCTGTCTGAATATTGATATGTAACCAGTGAAAAAATAAAAAACATTTAAAACTTTAGATATTTGATAGATATATTGACCTTTTCTTCTACCGGATAATAATCTTCAAGTTACACACTATTTTCTCAAAGTTCTTATATGATTTTAAAGGGCAATCTCTTTTTATTAATATTGCTACATTGCTTTTTATGTTCTTGTTATAAATGAATTTCAATTTTCAGTAACAATATTGGAAATATTAAGTAAAATTTAATTAAAGCAAAGAAACTTTAAGCTGAAAAATAGTATACCTTCAGTTATGGGCAAAAGGTAAATTTAGAGGGTTTTTTAAAATGCAGAGAAAATTATCCATAATATATTAAAAATTGTAAAAATATGTGTTAAAAGGCAGTCAAAAAACAATATGTACATATTAAAAATAATTTTTCAATAAAATATTTTTAGCAATAATACTTTTCCAAATAAATGGCTGCATTTATTTATTTATATTTTTATAGAGATAGATGTAAAATTAACATCTAGGATACAAAATATTAGAAAAAATGATTATAATTATTTCTGAATTGCAGTATTATGTGTTATTTTTCTTCACTTTTGCACCCTACATTTTCTGTAGTAAGCATGCATTATATTTAAATTATAAAATTAATAATTTTTGAACAAGCTTACTTTAAACTTTTAAAGTATTGTGTTTGACATTTAATATTTTTTTCATGAATTATACATTAAATTGTCTTCAATTTTTCTATATCTCTCTGAGATTCTATGTGGGCCAAGGGAAAGAAAATTGAACTGGGAATTAGACATCCCTAACTTGTGCTTCAATTCAGCAATATTTTGGGTGGCCTTAGAGGTCTCTTAAAGCCGAAGAAGACTCTTTCCCAATTTTCAATGCTTCTGCAGTTGTTTATTATTTTTAAGAGCCATTTCTTTTATGAAGCAAATAATATGGATTTATTGAGGAAATTTTAGAAAATATATAATAAAGTGAAGTAAAAAAAAATCAGCCATGATCTCACTCTTCATAGATAAGTATTGGTTATAATCCCTTGGATTTCCTTTCCTAATAGCCTTATGTTAATATATTCATTAAAAATAAATTGGGATCAATAGGGCAGCTATTCTCTTGTTTTATTTCCAGACACATTCCCACAGAACCACATCTGATTTATAATAGGTGCTCAGTAAAATTTGTTGAAGTAATCAAAGTTTTTAATATTTATTTCCTTTAAATTACATTCTGAGGGATTTCCTCAGATCTTTAAGTATTGTTCAAAGCCATTATTTTTAACAGAACAGTCCTCTTTCCACTCCTTCAATTCTGCCTGCCAAAAATAACCATTAAAATAGTTTAGTGAGTTTCTCAATCACCATGGTTTCCCATACAAATATAAGAAAACCGAATTTAAGCTGTCCAAAGCAATAGAATAAATTTATTAGTTCACATATGTGAAAAGTCAAATGCCATATCAGGCTTAGAGCACAGTTTTATCAGGGCCCTGGCTCTGTTCTGTGTGATTTGCCAATCTCCACTCTTAGATATATATCAACTTCATCTTCAACCTGATCCTTCATAAAAGCAGAACACACAGACAGTTACGAGGCCTCACTGCGCAACCTCTTCCAGAGCAAGAGAGAACACTCTTAATCACTAAAAACTATTTCAAATTCCCCTTTGAGAATTGGAAACACACTACCTTTACATAGTTTAACTATCATGATTTAAGAGACGAGGCCAACTCCATGGACAGGACTTGACTCTTTTCTAGGAATTTCTTGCTCAGGGAGATAACACAGCAGACAAGTAAATAATAATCTTATTCTGACAGACTCCTCAAGGCACTCCCTTCTCAAAGCAAGTATTTTGCTTATTTGGGCAAATAGTCTCTTTCTCAGGCCAGAACTTAACTGAGCAAACTGCACATTTATCAACACATTATTTACTATCAAAGTTTCTTTCAAGGTCATCACCTCTCACTATTGCCTAAAGTTAAACTATTGTTTTATATACTTTGCCCAGTCCAGGCTAGGTCCTTGTATTGCAAGATCTGACTTAAACCACTCTCACACACCACGAAATACTATTCTGTCCTTTATATTCAGAGATGCTACTAAGACTGTCAAGATGGTACCTTCCTCTAGTATTGTAGGAATGAACTCAGCTTTCATCATCAACAAAAGCTGATCCCAAAGATGCCTTTTGGAAAATCAGCAGTTGGCAACTTTGACTAAACTGTAGCCAAAGGATTCAATGTAATAATTGGTTTGCCTTTTTGTCTAGACCTAAACTAATCACTCTGGCAAAGTGCATGGGATTACCTTCATTGGTTTAGATTATTCAGAATTCACTATTGATCTGGAAGATAAAACCAATCCTACCCAAACTAAATAGCTGTTATGTTATAGAGTAAGAACATAATAGACATTTAAGAGGCAACCCCAGAATCTACTATATTGAAAATGTCTCCAAAAAATTGTCTATGTATAAATGTACCCAAAACTATAGGCTTCCTCTATAGGGTGTGTATAATATAAACATGAAAAGGGACTACATTATACATATTTTTCGACAACTTTTTCTTATAATAATATATCATTAACACATATTAGGTTTTTTCTTATAGGTTTAATTCATTCTAAAATTGTTGCACAGTCCTTGATAACAGAGCTGTACATAGTTTTCTTAATCATTTTTCTACTGATCAATATGAAAGTTGTTTCTAAATACCTTTGCTGTTGAAAACAATAACAAAATGAATGTTTGGATTTATGCTAATATTTTATTGGACCATTTCTGGAAAAGGAGATTAAAATTTAGGGTGAAACATTGTGGTTTTTTTGTAAGGACACAAAAAATTTACCAGTAAAAACAGTTATTCTTAGCTATATACACAAAGAGTGTATGGAAATTTCCACTTCCCCATTTGCTCACCTGCATTGGACAATTTCACTTTCTGAAAATTTTTTTAACAATCTTACAGGTAAAAAGGTAGTATTATGTTGTTGCTTTAATATACATTTATTTACTTATTAATGAAGTGATATATCTTTTTATTTTTTATCAGCCATTTTATTCCATTTTCTATAAATTATGATTTCCTATTATTTTTCCATAAAAAGTTTTAGTCTATTATTTGTTTTCTATTTTTTTATTCTATTATTTCTTCCTTTATTTTTCTTATGCATTTCTAAAAGCTCTTACAAACATTGTTTTTTCAGTCTCAACTTTTGAAACTCTAAGTAGAGCCTGAAATATCGTCTATTGACTATACTTAATGATGGAGAATGTCCTTCCTCTGAAGGGCAGCCCAGTCAATTTCCAGTGAGGGCCCTGTCTCATGACTGACAGATCAAACATCTTGTGCCCAGAAGGACAAACCTCGCAGCAAATAACACAAATCTTCTGTGTCTCATTAAACAGCTTAAAGGCAAAATTCCAGTAAACTCCAGGGATTAATTTGAATGACAATAGCCATTTGGAATATTTGTTGAAAACTTGTTCTCTAATAGAAATAATAGACGCCACAGCATATTATTTTTAAATTTCTCAATTATATCACAGTTATACCTCCAATCACATAGCGCAGTCTGAGTGAAATGTTGAAAGGGACACATCTGTGTGCTAGAGCAACCCTAGCTGAACAACTTTTCATCATACTAAACAGGAGCATCAAAACTAAAAGCATTTTGCTGAAATGTTTTTCTCACTCATTTATGAAAGATTCCAGAGTGTTTCAATGAAGCACTATATTAGTTAATTGATTTATATGAACTATTCAAAATATTGTTTTGAAATCTAAAAAAGTTCTATGAATATTTTTCAACAGTCTTTTCTTCAAACTGGGAACTCATGTATTTGCCAAAAATAAATTGTATTCTAGCCTTGAGTGTTGCTACCATTTGACATAAATAAGGCATTTGGTTTGAGTAGAGGCCAAACTTAGCAGTGTTTCCTCTCATCATTGCCACTTAAGCTGGTAAACACATGACCTAATATATAACCCATGTTTTTACAATTGCTGTGAAATGTGTTATGAAACAATAATAAACCTGAATTTTTGTATTTCAAATTTAATAACATCTTTAATCCATTTTAATGCATTTTAAAGCATGTAGTACATTATTTAAATGTTATTTAAAAATTTATTGCTATAACCATGTAATCATTTTGTTTCTATATATCAGAAAGTTTAGGACACTGAAACGGTCTAATTTCTGTGCATTTCCTTTGACCTATGCTTTTCCAAGAAATATCTTAGAGCATGTCTACTTCTTCCTATATTTATGAAGAAAATGATAGATTGATAAAATCCTGTTGATCTTCTCTTTTTCCATCAACAATGTAGAGAGAATTTGCAGTTGCTGAAATTGTCAGAACAATATTCACTTTAAAAGTAGATACTTATTTAATGATCTACCATCTTCTGAGGATAATTTCTTATCGCTAGGAAAATATCCAGCCTCTGCTCTCAATGAACTCACAATTTAGCTTTTGGAAGCAAATAAATAAATAACTCCCTCTCCCTAAAATAAAATGAAAAATCAGTATATACTAAAGTGAGATAGGTGATATACCATGTGCCTTGAGAAAGCATAAAGACAACTAATCTAGGGGAAAAAAATTAAAATATTGGAGGAGGAACAAATCTTAACAGCTTTCCAGCAGAATCCCTCTAATTTTACAGATGAGTAAAGAGAAGCTAGAGAGATTTTCATGAGATGATCAAATTAGTTCATGGCAGATATGGAGTGGTTGTAAAAACTCAGGCTTTATTCTTCCTGGCCTTTGTCTTTTCTATTAGATTTCAACCAGAAATATATATATATATTTTTTTCCTGTATGAAAATAATAGGTTAAATCCTTTTAAATCTTTGCCTTCAGTCTTCCAAATTGTCTTCTACAAAACATATTTAGTTTTTGACAATGGCATATATGCCTTTTTTGCCCCAGGATGTATTGGATGTATTCATCATACCCAACTCCTAAATGAGGTTCATTCAGGTCATGCTTAAGAAGGAGTTTTAAGAATACAAGAACCACAAAACTTCAGAATATTTTGTCTGTCATTCTAAGATTGAATACCTTGTTTTTATGCAGAGGGGGAGTGGGTAAACTTGTTTAAATGATGCTTAATTTCATATCTTATTTTAATAAATCACTGCTGTTATGGCATCTTTCACTCTCATCAGGAGCAAAAATATCTCAGGAGAACAAATACTGAAGCAAGATTCCCAGCAAAGTTTATTTTTTCCACATCTCCTGATATATAGTATAAAATATCATTAGTTTCAAATATTCTCTTTTATGATTATGTCAAAACTATTCTGTTTTAGCCACTCAAGTACACTGAGAAGAGCAACCTAGATCTAAAATTTCAAATATGCATATGTGTATACATTCACACATAACACACGCTCATCAAATAAACTTAATTTATGTATTACAGCTAAAGACTGAAAATGTTAACTGAATTCTAACATGACAAAATTTTTCAAAATCACACTAAGATTTTCAAAATCTTCATAGGAGTATTAGCATCAAAAAATTGTGGAATTTCATTAAAGTAAAATATGCAAGCTCTGAAAGTCAAAGTTAATTAAAGAAATATCTAAATTTACAAATGATGGCAAATGGCACATAAATTTAGCTGAGTATTGTTTAAAAATAGAATTATAAGTTGTACCTTTAATATCAATTTTTTCTTTCTAAATATGATATATACTTAAAGCATTTGACATAATCATAAAAAGTGTGAATATATATACATTTGTTATATATATCAAATGCAAATGTATATTGTTTTGCAATAAATTTGCTTGTATTCATTATTTATTAAAAAATGGTCCCCTTTGTTGATAAAAATAATGTTTTAAAAAGACTGAGATATATGAATATTCTGATAAGAATCACACATAATTGACACTTTATTAACTGAATAACAGTCATGATTACATATTTTTAAAAAAATGGGAACTCATGTGTTTGCCAAAAATAAATTGTATTCTAGCCTTGAGTGTTGCTACCATTAAGACCAGAGACCGTTGTCATCCACGGAGTCCTCACCATGTACTAGGCAAGTTTCTAGGTATTGGAGCTATAGCAACAAATCAAACAGCTACTTTCTATTCAGGAAATTGATAATAGTAGTCCATGAAGGCTTAGTTAATTGTTAGTATGAGGAAGATCTTAAATATATGGCAGACATTTGAGGAACTGTAGGCTAGATGATGAAATTCAGGCCCAGGCTTCAAACAAAGACCGTGTAGGTCTGAGTTAATTACCGGGAAAAACATGGTTAAGTGAAGTAGGGAATGACCCAAGTAATGCTAGAGACTCTGTTCTTTTGATCAATTGTCCCTAACTGTCCCCAAAGCTGAAGAATGTCAGAACAATGTAGGTGAAGTGGAATTATTTGCAGGCAAAAAAGAAAAGAGAATGCAATTTAAAAGTAAATTACAGTACTAAAGTAAGCTGCATTATAATTTTGCAAAATGCTAACATTAAAGAAAACTGGGTAAGGTATACAAGGGATCTCTCTGCATTATTTATTACAACTGCATATGAATCTAAAACAATCTCTCTCTCTCTCTCTCTAAAAAGTTCTATTAAACAAATAGTAAATGTAGAAAACATTCTTTACCTGTTATGACCAGAAAATAGAGTATGTCACAGATCATTCATCCCAGAGAACAAAGTCCAAATAGCCTAGGGCAAAGGCTTTGACTTCCTTGTGCTAAGATTCATTGAATCCTCACCATCCTCTATTTCCCACTCCCTTCCCCTTGCCTTTCTTGGGAAATTCAGCAGTTGTTCAACTTATGTTTACCTCACATGCCCACAGTTGCTCTCTCAATTTTTGATACCCTGGCAGGACCCTGACTGATAAAAGAGGGTATCAAAGGCAATTTTAACCAAAGGAAATCAACTTTGGAAGAAGAATGGACAGCAAGTATTGTTGGGAAATAATTCAGAGACCGTTGTCATCCACAGAAGTCTCTCTTTTTTTTTTAGGAGACTTTTCCTTTTCCCACATTCCAATTGTGCTATACATTGCAGCTCTTATAATAAGGTACAAAATATTCTACCTCATTTTGTCTGTTTGGCCTCTTCCAAAGACCACTCTAATGTCTCTCATCCTATTTTTTCCATTTAACAAATAGCCAAGTGCCTATATATAGAAAGTTCTCAATATATATTGGTTGAATAAATAAGTATATATTTCCAAATTTTCTTATCTGAAATTCTCTAATATTTTCTGAGAAATGATAAAAGTAATAAAGCAAGTTAATTAAATGCTCAGTGGGTCTCCCAATTAATATTCTGACAGAAATTTAAATAATAGCTTTCTAAATTAAAGTTATATAAATTAAGATCTTTGCCTAAAGAACTAATAGCACCTTTAAGTAAAAATATATTTTCTAATTATAAACTTATGAAACTTAGTCTTCAGGTCTTTAGGCATTGCATACTTAGGGAATATGGCTCAGATATAAGTAATTAGATTTTCAGATGGTAAAACATCACTGCTTAAATTTGTTCTTTCTGTTAGCCATCTTACTGTTTTCCTCCAAATCATTTGACCTAGTCTTAAAATAGAAGAAACTGTTTTTTATATTTTATTTCCTTTTCATACCAATAGCTAGATAATAATAAAATTGAATTGAATTCTTAAAATCTCTTTTATTTCTCAGTAGGGTTGTTTGACATATATAAGTTATCATCTCTCTGAATAAAATTTACCTAATCTTACTAGGGAAATCATATATGACAGAATCCTGAGTAATATCCTTAGGGTAAAAATAAAAATGAATGTTATATTTCTAGGTGAGAGCCACTAAGTGTACATTCTGAATAGAATGCAAAAGGCATGGGATTGTATAACACAGTGGACAAAGTGGTGGAAGATGGACTGTGGTTAACAGTACAAATATGAGAGTGTTCTCTCATGAACTATAACAAA
Organism: Cabassous unicinctus; assembly: GCA_029593785.1. Lineage (NCBI taxonomy): Eukaryota > Metazoa > Chordata > Mammalia > Cingulata > Chlamyphoridae > Cabassous > Cabassous unicinctus. Next base: position 10,341 of record JAQZBX010020118.1, read on the forward strand.
TGTAGAATACTATTACACAGTGTTAGTAAAAGGGGGTGTATAGAAAAGTATATCAAGTGTACACTATGGAACATAGTTACTGATAATAGTCTGATCATGTTCTTTCATAATCTGCAACAAATATTCCACTACAATGTAAGGTGCTGGTGGAGGGGTGATGTATGGGAATTCTGCATATTATGCATGCTTGTTTTGTAAGCTCACAAATTCTTTAATATAAAAAGGGAAAAAAATCAAACTGATCCAGATTTCTCATATGCAACAATGAATTCTAGAAGACAAAAGAGAATGCCTTCAAAATTCCAAAAGAAAATGACTTTAAAACATAATTCTATGCCAACACAAATGATCAGTCAAAAGTGAGGATGAAATAAAGACATTTCAAGCATTCAAGAATTCAGAAAGTTTAAATTTCATGCACATGTAGTTCTGAAACAAAATTATTCAAAGATATATTCTAGATATCCAAAATGGAAATAAAAGAAACAAGAAAACGTAGAATCCAAAAAATGAGGTAACTACTGTATAGCAGTCCTAGAACATAACTAGTCACATAAAAACAGGAGGATCGAAGACTTCATGAAGAATGTTTTAAAGAAAAGAAAAAGTGGATATCATTCAACAAAGCAAAAGCATGATCTTCAATTTGTCAAATGTGAAATGAATCTCAGGTAGACTATCCAGGAATGAAAAGCGACACATGAAAACATGTTATGAAGATGTTCTTCCATCTATTGTAACAAATGTGTTACAACAATGTAAGCTGTGGTTGGTGGGGTAATATATGGGAATCCTATATAGTATGCATGATTGTTTTGTAGAGTCACAACTTCTCCAAAAATCAAAGTGGCAATAAAATATCACCCTCTGGAAAAAAAAAATGAATGAATGTTATATTTCTAGAAAACAACTTGCTCTTCGTGCCTGGCAAGGTTTTGTCAGATTCATGGCACATATTACCAACTTGCTAAATGTTGCTAATTACTACAAAGGAGCCATTAAACATAATCAGAAAAGGCTTTCAACTTGGTTATTATAGAGAAAGAAAATATTTTGGATTAGACCTTAGATTCATTGTTTACTTTGTTCCAATGATTCAGAACACTACTCAACCTTTCAGATTTTTCTGTAAAATCCTGAGACATTAAAGCTAAGGCTTTTTTTTTTCTTTCACTTTTAAATTCATTCCCATATTAGATAAAATGGGCAATGGGATGGATTAGAGTTTGGCTTCCATGGTTCTCCAAATTGGCTTCGTTTACTATGCTTAATAAACAGACTCTTTTAAATTAATGAAATATGTAGAAACAAGTGTCAGTATTGTTTTCATTGAGTTGAGAAGTAATTCTCATTTATATTAAAATGCGTCCAAAGTTTCATTTGAGAAACGCTTCCATAATTGGCATCTGCTAATCTTTTTAGAGTTAAATATGACAGTGAAGGCAAAGAGGGGTATTTTCAGGGGAAATTAATTTTGTTTGGATTCTTTGGCAAGGGGATGCTTAGACAGAAAAGAGTAGCTTGGCACAATGATTAAAAGCAATATTTCTTAGTAAAGGGCTTTAGCAGACAGTTGGAAAATTTCTTGAAAAGGTTTAAGTTTAAGGTTTAAAGAAAGCAAACACTTAAAAATGTGATGGAAGGAAGCATTCCATAATTTAAAATTATATTGAAAATATGGGCATGTTTTCTTCTTGGCGTAAAAATTCAACACAGTTTTAGCTGCCTGCCTGTTGAATACTTGGCTTTTCCTATGCAATCCATCACGTGTAATCTGTAAGCAGTGGCAAATGGTAACTATCATTACCAGGTGGTTATTTGCAATGCAAATTCTGAACACTAACTCATACCCATACCGATTGGCTCTGGCAGTTGCCAAACAGCTGGGATTTGAACCCTAAATTCATAGCATAGCAAACACTATAATTCTACGAGAATATCTCTAAATATTTTAATTTAGCATCATCTGTCCATCATGATTATCCACAGCTACAGTAACCCAATGTGGTGTGAGAGATACCATTAAATTGAATTAGTAAGGCATGGTCCTTCTTCTTTGGAAGATAATTTTCAAGGAGAAAGATACCACATGGAAAATTAAATAAATTAATTAAATTTAATTTAATTTAATCTTTATTTACCTTATACTCATTCCATAGCCACTTATGTTCTGGCACTTGGACCTATCATTCTACTGAAATTACCCTCAAACATTATTACCTACCAATGATCTACATGATCAAAACATTCTCTGTTTCTTCTCCCCTCTCAGTCTTCAACCTCCTTGATCAATCTGCTTTTATTACTATTGACCATCCCTTCCTTCATAAATTTTTGACTCCACATTCCCTACTGGCAATGTTTTCTTCTTCATCCCTCTAGCAGTTTGGCAGTTTGATATAGTTATGAATACCAAAAATAGATATTGGATTATGCTTGTAAATTGGTCTGTTAATCTGGGCATGATTAAGTTATGATTAGGGCATTGACTGGGCCATGTCAGAGGGCGTTGAGCCCCACCCCTTGGTGGGTGGGGTCTCAAAGATAAAAAGACATGGCAAAGGACAGAGTTGGAGTAGTTCTGATGTTGAAGTTCTGATGTTGGAGTCTTGAGCTGGAGCCCCGGGAAGTAAAAGAGCTTGGTCGTGAGGAAGAAGAGAAGGCCCCTGGAAAAGAGAAGAACTGTTGGCCTGAGAGCCTAGAGAGCCTCATAGTCTACAGCTGACTTTGTGGAGGAAACAGAGCTGCTGAGCCCGAAGAGAAACGGAGCCCTGGGAAGAGAGGAACCCAAGAAGCCTGAACCCTGGCAAACATTGGCAGCCATCTTGCTCTAATTCGTGGCAATGGACTTTGGTGAGGGAAGAAACTTACAATTTATGGCCTGGTAACTGTGGACTTCTATCCCAAATAAATACCCTTTATAAAAACCAACAGATATCTGGTAATTTGCATCAGTACCCCTTTGGCTGACTAATACAATCCCTTACAATTTCTTCCCAAGGATGACCTTTTGACCTCCTTGCCTAAATTAATTTGCTCAGCAGTCCTAACCAGTCCTGTGACTTTAAATGCAACCTGGGGAGGAGAATAACAAGTATCTCTTCTAGCCTTTTGACTAGTCAGCCTTTCTTCAACTTAAATTCAATGTGGGTCAAAATAAATATATGTTATTTTCTACAAACCTGTTCTGTTTTCCAGATTACCCCATTTCTGTTATAGAGCCACTGCTTTGTCAAGTAAGCCAAGAATTAAATTGTTAGAGGTCCCTCACCTTCTCCATTTATTTTTTTCCAAGCCAGTTGGTTCTATTTTCAAAAAGTCTTTCTTCTCTCAGCAATCTATGCCCTGTCTACATTTGGCTAGGCTGTTCAATATGTCTGAGTAACCTTTCATGCAGTCTAGACCTGTCAAAATTCTTACCATCCAACTTCTTCCATAGTATCATACCCATACCGTGGACCCCTGGTTAAGAACTGCTGCAATAGATGGATTTAAATTATCCCTTTATCATATGCATTGCATGTTTCTAGCTCCCTTCCATGGCACTTAAATTTCATTAGCTTTCATAACAGTTTATGTATATAAACTTCTTAAAGCTGAGTCCACATTATATTTATATATACTGCATGGTATGAATGCATTGAAAGAAATAGACATTGGTAAGCTAAAAATTGTGTATATTAGAGGAAAATAAGCAAAATAGACAGAAGATTGAGAAAATAGATGGAAATGTAGGAAAGCAAATGCACAGGGGTTTTATTAAATTCTTTTCATTCAAAGGTAAGGTTGCCAACCTGTATCAGCATGAGTTAAGAAATTTATACAGTATAACATTTTCATCATCTAATACTTAATATCAGTAAGTAAATAATATACTGCACAATAAAGGCCTGACATTAGGGAAGCAACAATGGAATTATGAAGTCTGATGTATCATTTTAGAGATAAACTCAGGGATTGTAACTGCAGGTTATATCATATCATGACTATGAGATTGGAATTTAAAGTTATTCCAAGATTCCAATTCTAATGTCACCACCTAATTTTTTTTTTCACTTTGGGAAAGTTACTTGGATTCTAGAACTTCAATTCTCTCATCTGTTAAATAAGAATAATTAAACATCCCTGAGTGTTCCTATTCATGTTTTTCAAAAATACTATAAGCAAACAACCCTAGCATAAAATAGATACCGCACTCTGTCAGTATAGTTATTATTATGTTGTCAATCAACTAGCCCTCCATTAGTAATGATTAAAACAAATCATGCCCTTACTCTATTAAGTGATCCATTATACTTTCCTGTAATCATTCATTTAAAGTAACCTTTTGTCACTAGACTGTGAGTTCCTAGTGACAAGGAATGTGCCTATCTTGTCCACTAACACATCTCCAGCACCAAGAGCCTGGCACCTAATTGCTGATGGAAGTTCAAGAAAAAGTTGTTAGTAGTTTTATATATATATATATATATCTCCATTATTAATCTAATCACCCAGTTTTTCCTTTTACATTTCTTCTAGAAAGAATAAAATAGATCATGTTACTCAACAATTCAATTTCTCTATATTGTTTTTCCTGTAATTTTCCAGTCAGTTAATCTATTGACTATGCCCAGATTCCATTTTTTTTATAAACCATGGTAGCTTTTCTACTGTTTTACGTAAATTCCTATCAACACACTATAGCCAGACCATCCATTAAGTTGCTCTTGAATGTAATGTGCAATTAGCATCTGAGAATTAAAGCTTGCTATAGGACAATATATCTTGTTTAGATATATTATAAATATAGGGAGAAATAAAATCAAAAGCATCTTTGATCAAGTGAATTAAAGTCAAGTTTAGAAAAAAATTCTTTAAGTCCATGATGCTTATGTAGTATCTCACCTCCATGTTGGTTTGTGAAGATAACAATCCTATGAAGGCACTTCCTTTTACTGTTTTTCCTCCAAAATCTTTGCAGCTGTTAAAATATTCCTATCTCCTCCACCAGCGCTTTGTTGGAAAAAATGTTACCTTTCCATCCGGAGTTTATAATTGACTTTTTAGGTAATGTGAAAATTTGTTAAGTCCCTTAGTCCTTGTTAAATAAGAAATATAAACCATTTTCTTACAAAAGAATGAAATTATAATATGTGGCTTTTCAAATCTTATACATAATAAATGTGCAAGTCTATTTGGTTTATTCATAATGCCTTTGGGAAAAATTTTTAAATAAATATTATCAACACTTAACCAGTTTAAGATGAGGTATTCAAAGAAATTATTTTACTTAACTAATTCCAAAAGAAATGCCATTTGATCTATTTCCATGTCTCCATTATCACTTAAAAATAACTCTAGCCAGAATACCTGCATGTCTAAATATCCAATTATTTTATGTTATGCTGGTACAGTTTAATTGAAGTCTGAACAATATATCTTAGCATGAAGTTCCTCCATCTATTTTTCCCATTTCTATTTCTCTTAAAAAAATAACTAGGTTTTAATTTGTCCAATTTGTGATAAATTAACATGCATATTTATACTTTGCACTGCCAATAGGAACTCATCTCTTCCCTTCTCATTATTGTCTAATTACTAATTCCAAGTACTCTAACAACAGCAAAAGACACAGAAAACAAAGAAGAGTGGTCAACACAAATTTTTCCTACCTTTTTGTGGGGGTGATAAGACTTTGAAGAAAAAAAAACTTTGAGGCTGTTCCATCAATCAAATCCATTCCAAATGAAATGCAAAAGATACCCTGAGCCCCACTAATGAAGACGTCACCAATGCTGGGCATCTTTATTTTCTCACAGGGAGGATTTCATTTTCTCTTACCAGTGGCAGCACTAAAAAAAAATGAGAAGAAACAAAGACATTTCTAAACTTCGATCAACATGCATGTTATTCATTAGATATAAGAGTTGCCAAAGCACCAGATTTGCCACTTATAAGACCCACAAAATTAATGATTTTGGCTTATTATTTTAAGTAAAAGACATGTCTTCGTTTTTAGTTTTGACGTTTATGAATTTATATAGTGGTAATCATGCCATACCTAAAAAAGTGCTCTTCTTAGGATTGTTACATAGTTAGTGTTCTTTTAAATAAGAATAATTTTTAGCACACCCTTTCAAAGATTGCTGCAACTTCATTTCAAATGAAAAAGCAAATTTACCATTTTTTCTAAATAGATTACTACAGTCTCTCATTTCTTTGTAGCCTACTCCATTATTCTTCCACCAGCATTACACACACACTCATTGCTATAACCTTTAAAAATCCAACTATGACTTCAAAAGCAAATGGAGACAGAATTATGTATTCATCCTGACAAAAGACTGGATTTCCTATCTTGCCACAAAATCTCAGAGCTTGGTATACATTAAAAATGATTCAGATGTTGACAGTTACACATTTTTAAATGAATATAAATCTCAGCAAATAAATGTCAACACTCTATATGCATAGAACCTGAAATCCATATCTCCTAGTGAAGGAGGAGATGTGAAATAATGATTTACAATGCAAGATATGATTTCTTTGGTGGAAAAGGGAAGATGCATTCAGTGGAAAATAGAAGAGTTATTCAGATCACTGTTGCCAGGAAAGATTGAGGAAACTTTTTATTTAATCATCAAATTTTAATATGTTGCTCTGTCATCTGGAGCTTATTATAGGATTCCTTATGCTGTACCACTCATTATTAAAAGCCAATTCATAGTTTTTTCAAACTGTAAAGGCAACTTACTTATTACATTTTGATCTATTGAAAAGTGCTTATATCAGAACTTTTCATATCAGAATAGGAAAAAAATGGCAAATTAATAATTTGTGGACCTGAATATGTTCTTTAGTCTTCTTAATTAGTATGCTGTTCTTCAAGCAAAGCTTTCTTCCTCACTGTGTGTCTCCTTGCAGTAGCATGTCTAATTAAATTATCTTTTTTCTTTTTTCTTCTCCTTATTTCAAAGTAGTGTCAAGGGGAAAAAATCCATTTCATTCTGACAGATATCCCAAATAAATTGCAATATTTGCTAAGCATTTTGAATTTGTTATGTGACTTTATTGAGTATAGTTTTCCATTTTCATAATTTCTAAACATAAATAATATCTACTAATTCACACACACAGACTAAGGAATTTTGATTTTTTATAACCTGAAAATAAATCCCATTTATGTCCAGACTGCAATATATGAGATGAATTAATTTCTCTGAGCCATACAAACAGCTCCCATTGATTTAAACAGGAACCTTCAGATATATGAAAGGGAATTTCTAGCATGAGCTAGGGTGTACTTAGGCAATTATCTGTGTCTCCATCACAGGGGATCTATTGTAAAGGTTTTTTATTAGATGCTATCTAAAGGCTCTATTATTCTCTTTCCTGAAGACAATTAATGTGTTGAGTGTTTGATTGCCTTACCATGGATTGTGAATACTTTCTGCTATCTTCCACCAAAAGTAAGAATTGGAGAAGACCTGATTGTGTTGATGCAGGGCAATTCGTTATTTCTGTAACCATTCTTTCATTAACATATTTAAAATAAGCTTCAGCTACATGCTCCATGACCTGGGAATGCTGCTTAAGCTCAGCTATCTCTGTTCCAATTTCTCCCTTTCCCTGGATGGCTAAACCATTCTTTGGCTATTAAGAATATTCTATTCTGTCACTTAATGAAGCAAGTCATGCCCTGCATTTATTCTTAGCCTGGGGCGATTTTGCCTGCCAAGGGACATTTGACAATGTCTGGATGCCCTAACTAGGAATGGGTGCTACTGGCACCTGGTGCATAGAGGGCAGGGATGCTGCTAAGCATCCTACAATGCACGTAAGAAGTAGCTGTCCTAAAATGTCAATAGTGTCATAATGTGAGGTTGAGAGACCTTGCAGTGGAAAATGTAAAGAGATTATCAAGGAAAGTTACATGGGGAGGGAAAAAGCAAGGGAAAAAAGAATGAGGGAGGAAAGTTGGGAGGAGCAATCACAGAACATTTTCCAAAGACTTGAACTGGTGATATCTGTTTGTCACACTTTCATGAATTTACAACATTTGTAGTCAATCTACAGTTGAGTAGCCACTGTGGGCTGAGTAGCATAGCCACTCTAAAATCATGTAGCATGCTATTACTTAGTATTAATAAACTCAAGTTAGGATATACTTAATTCTATCTTTTTGTTGACTGAATCTAACCCTCTCACAAAATCCTTCCTTCTGCATAGTTATTTAACAGGTGATATTGGGAGCAAATGTGGCTCAGTGGTTGAGCGCCAGCTTCCCACATGAGGTCCTGGGTTCAATCCCTGGCCCTGGTACCTCAAAA
>JAQZBX010020118.1:18752-33354 GCA_029593785.1 Cabassous unicinctus
AAAAAAAAAAAAAAAAAAAAAAAAGAAAAAAAAAAGGCACTGTTTATGAGATATCTCAAAACTAATCAGAATTGAAAAAGAAAGCTTGATAATCATTACCAAGCAAAAAATTTTGTTAAAGAGGAATATGTTACTTTGAACAATGCATAAGTAGGGTACAGTGTAGGATACAAGAGAAAATGATTCAAACTAATCTTATACAATTGCATTTCATATTGAATTATTAAAATGTTAATTTATGAGGAAGTCATGCCCTTTAAACCTATAACTTGGTACAAAATGTTTATATTAATGTACATGCTTATGCTATAAAAAATTGGTACATTGCTGGACAAAAACAAAAATTACATGTTAAAAGTAACAATTTGGGTCCTGATTAGAGAGCTTGTTTTTAATAATTAGGAGTTTTCCTATCTTCTTCAATGTGGGTTTCGTTTCCTTCTCTATCACTCAAAGTATTTCTCTTTGCTTTCTCTACCTTTTCCCTTCCAAACTACTTGAATGCAGCCAATTTCATTAACACAGTTATCAGAATCCAGTGGGATTTCTGAAAGAACAAGACTTTCAGGACCCAGTCAGTTAAGCTCATCTCAGCCAGTTCTTTGAAATTTCTCTGGCTGGCCAACTCACCTAATAGTTAGGACCCTTCTCCAGCTATCATTTATTTACTAAAAACTAGAAACAAGAAAACACTTGGGAGAAAGAATGAGAGAAAGAAGAAAATTGGTTTCATATTATTAAGTTTATTCTTACATTGATGGTATAAATATATGTCTCCATTTTTTCCCACATTATTTAAGTATTCATTGTAATACTGTTGCTGGATTTCCTCTAGGCTCTTCGTTATGTTACAAAAAAATTTTTAAGTACATGCTAGTTTAGTTAGGCCAGTAGTTTATTAAGAAAATGAGAGAAGAGAAATGGGAGAAAATAACAGATTATGGGTCCCAGGTATACTTGTGGGCTGGTGCAGGCAGAAAGACAAAGCAAAAACAAGGTGAAAAAGGGTCAATTTAGTCTCTGCACTTGATTTTTAAGCCATTAATTACCCTGCCCCTTGTTAATTTTGGGGGGAAGAGTCCCAGCTGTTTGCTGTTGTGATTGGTTATCCTACCTGTCAGTTCCCCCCGGGGGCCCAATGGCAAGGCCCCTTGAGAATATCTGGCACTTTTCCTTGATCCTGAATGAAATCTTGTTCCAAATGGGGAATTCTCACATGGTTCTTCCAGCAGCCATTTTGTGGGGTCCTTCCCTCAGGGAAGATTCCCCTGGCCACGTGTTTCATAGCTGTGGTCTTCTGCCAAGTCCCAGATTTGTCTTTTCATTCCCTAAACTAGCCTGCTTCAATACATTAATATATATCAATAATCTTATTGGTCTATACAATTTCCCCCCAAAAAGCAGATTTTAATATAGTGAACAGTCATTGATGATTTACATTTAAATGAGTTCAATATCCTAGGAAAGCACGTGAATCTTATTTATTTGGTAGGACAAGGGTTGTTATATATTATGTTGATACTTGAATAGAACCTATAGACAATTCATTTTGCAGTGAAGAAACAAAATCCACAGGGAAAGGAAGATGACTCATTCTATCTTGCCTTGTAAAGTAGGTGTTAATTTAATTTCCTCTTTTAATTTACTTAGTTTGGTTATCTAAGAATCCATAATATATTTTGAAACCATTATAATAGTCTTACCATTCAGAGAACATAGATCTCAATAATCTCAGAAATTAAAGATACAGAATATATTTTTAAGAAAAGGAAGTACCAAATGAACATTTTCTGAAGACTAAATTTTAAGAGGTTCCTGTCATTTCAGTCTTGTATTTTATGCTGACATATTTTCAGAAGAGTATGGAATTTTTTAACATAATAGTTGAAATACAAGATTTCATTTTTCAAAGATAACTTCATGATAAACTGGCTTAAGTAACAATATTATTATTAATCTTGAAATTGTAAAGACAATTTTTAGTAATATTTTCCAGAAATAATAACTGGGTATTAATGGATTGAATTATGTCCCCCCAAAAGATATTGTCCATTCCTAACACCACCCCCACCTGTGATTGTGACCTTATTTAGTAATAGGGTCTTTGTAAATGTATTCATGTTAAGATAAGGTCACACTGGAGTAGGGTGGGCAATAATTGGGAGCCGTCCTTGGAAGAAGAGAAGTCACATGCTGTAGACACAAGGGAAGATGGGCATGTGGAGACAGAGGCAGAGATAAGTGTTATGTTGTCACAAACCAAAAGCTGCCTGTAACCACCAAATCTAGGAAGAGGCGGGAAAGGATCCTCTCCTAGAGCCTTCAGGGAGAGCATGGCCCTGCTGACATCTTGACTTTGGACTTCTAAACTCCAGAACTGAGACAACACATTTCTGTTGTCTAAAGCCACCACGTTTGTGGTGCTTTGTTACGGCAGCCAAGGAAACTAAGACACTATTTCATCAGGGAACAAAATAATTACTATTTTATTTAGAAATGAAGAGTTAAGATATTCATTTCTAAATTAACAAATTTGGACGACAGTTCAGATTTCATAGCTCTGTCTCAGTGACAAAGTGTGGGGGGAGTGGAAGTGTTCTATAAACCTGTGATTACTCTTTTAGTGAGCCCAAATCCCTGGGCTGCGGCTGTTACAAGTCCTTCTCATCTCCCCTTATGATCCCTTAGGTGACCCCCTGTAGGGGTCTGAAAGCGGGTTTATCCCTTCCCCCAGGTTGTTTAGGCTCTGGTATAACTCAAGATGGTTAGGCTCTGGCAAAATAGTTTCCTTAGAGGGTAGTTTTTTATTAAGGAGAATAAAAAGTTGCATATTTTAAAATGGTTACTTTTCCCCTCTTCCTCTGTTCCTGCCAGAAGCATAAGAGAATGTTTCTCCAACATTCACAGTGAGAACTTGGTGTGCCTCCTGGGGTAAAACTCATGAAAGGGTGTGGGACTGTCTGGGTCCAGGCCTCCATCCACCCCAGATTTTTTAACTCTCAAGCTAGTCCACACGGAATCTCTGGCAATTCCTCAATTACAGTGTAAACGTTCCTCCAGTACTGTCTCCAGCTGCAGTCTTCTGCTCTGGACTTCTGCTTCCAGAAAGCTGTGATTATCTGCATGCAACTGTGTCTCCAGTTTTGGGGGGCAGTAGTTTGCCTGGTGACCTCAATTCTCTGATGCATCTAAGAATAGTTATTGATTTTTAGTTTGCTCATCTTTTTTCTTATTATAAGGATGGGAGTAATGACTTCCAAGCTCTCCACAGTGTTCTAGAAACTGGAATCCTACTTACCAACTTTGAACTGCCACTCAATAAAAAGAAAGTAGAGCAGGCAAAGTAGATTATTGTATATGAAGATCATACATCAGGATTAATTTATTGATTTATAGCTATAATGTTTTTTTGCTTCAGTAAACCACCTAATGTAAGAGCAGAGAGAACATCAATCTTATATGTTCTGAAATAAAACAATATGTTGGAAAATAGTTCACACAGAAAAGTTACAGTATAAATTGAAATTATCTATCACAACATGTAATGAAAAGTTAGAAAATCTTTTCTGGAGAGAAATATGGAAACCAAGGCACATGGGCTTAGGGCACATACTTAGGGCTCTGGGTTAATGGTCTAAAACCTAGGGCTAATAGTCCATGTACCTAGTTTTCAGAGCCCTCTGTCAAAACTTCATCCAATTGAAGTGTCTTCATGGATTAGACTTCTTACTGAAATCTCAATCTCTTTCCTTCTTTCTCTCTCTCTCTCTCTCTCTCTCTCTCACACACACACACACACACACACACACACACACACGGTTTAGTAAAATATTCCTTTTAATCCAAAGATCTACATCAGTGGTGGCAAATTTTTGGAAATAAATATTACTGGAACAAGGCCATGACCATTGATTTGTATATGTCTGCATTTGCACTGTAGTAGAGAGTTGGGAAGCAGCACCAAAAATGATTGGCATGGAAAGCTGAATTTATTCACTAATCTTGTACAGTAAAAGGGTGCTGAGCCTTGGTAGAGATATTAAATTATCCACGAGAATTTTTTTCCTTTTAAAAGCACATGATGGTTGGTTGTACCTTTCCCTTACTCCCCCACCAAACATAAACACAATCCCCTTCATTTCATTTATTTTTGTTTTTTGTCTCTGAAACTAAAAACTTAAATTAGAGAATTGAAAATTATAAAAAATAAACAAATGATATAAAAGTGGTTGTTAAAGTTATATATGAGGGTAAGATAGAGTGATTTGTGTCAGGTCAATGAGAACAAGAAAAACTGAAAACTCACACAAATCACACCTCTATCCTGTGAATCTTTATTTCTTAGAATTGTCTCATACATTTTTCTATTGTAACAAATTTTAGAATATATTCTTTATGAATGACCATAAGCTTCATATTTTATTTGATCAAGAGTAAAGCCTTTCAAAAATGGATTAAAGAGGATATATAAAGTGAGTTTTCAGATTCCCTACAGATTGTCCTCACTACATGAATGATTAAGATGCTTAAAATATACCAAATGGCTTAAACTTAGAAAGGTAGTTCCTTGGACTTTGTTGAAATACATTTTCTGTTTCTCCTACTGAGGTGTATATATAAAATTTTTTTCACCATAATTACATGCTGCACGTGAAGGCAAAATGCACTGGACAATTTAGGAGAAGATTTTCTTCAGGTTATTGCAATAGGGAGATGATTCATTAAGAAGAAACTTCTCAAAGAAAAGGAAGAGAGACTGAGAAAGGGTTTTATAGAGGGTTTTATAGCATTTGAATCGCTATGAAGCACTGATATAGGAATTATTGTTAGATATTTAAGAGAGATAACATAGTTATATATATTCTAAAGCCTAAAACATTTTTCAAAATATGTAAAATATTTCCTATAGATAATGGACTTCATTCAACATTATTTTCATTGTGGAAATGGGTCTAGTGCCTGGGACAATAACAGGAACATTTTGTCTTTCAATATATAAAGAAATTTAGGAAGACTGCTATCTTCAAAGTTGGAAATAATTTGCCCATGCTCATATACAATGGGATTTTGCTGCTGCTCCCATGAAAGGCAGAAGTTATTTTCCTTTTCCCTGAATCTGGGCTAGTCAAATGATGTACTTTGAATAGACTATGGCAGAATCGATGCTGTGCAAGTTCTGGGCACAGGCCTAAAGAGGCCTTACAATTTTCTGCTCTTGCTTTCTTGGATCCCTGCCTCAAGACTGCTTTGGAAGGAAACTGCTGCGCCCTAACTAGAGGATAAGAGGCCACAAGGAAGAGAACCAACAAAGTTTGTCAGGTAGACCCTATACCAACTGCCAGACATGTGAGACTCAGCCTACCCAACTTGCAACTCCACAAGTAAGCAGCAGAGGACCACACCGACAACTCAGAGAAGGATGAACATGACACATCATTGCTATTTTAAGCTACTGCAAATTGAGGTGTATTTTTATGCAACCATGGCTAACTAAAGCACTGACACCTAGCAGATTTACTGTACTTAAAATTGATCTAAATTTTTGAAAACAATCAGTCTAGAAAGTTACTAAATATTGTGTAGAATTGATTGACATGATATTTTGCTTTTTGTAAAACAGGTATTATTTGTTACATAGATGCCTCCCTTTAGAAAAAAAGTCATTTATTTATTTTTAAATTTCTGTACTGTTATATAATTGTGTGCAGGAAAAGTTATTTTGGTTTGGCTGCATATTTTTGAAGCTGTAGGAAACTAACATTTAAAATGTTTTAAGTCTTGCTTTTGGGTAAAGATTAATCTTTTCTGAAACTAAGAGTTTGTGTCTCACATACCTGAAACTTTCTGAGGAGAGGGCATATGTGTTGCACAAGCGCTGAGACCTGAGGGCTGTCATCAGATACCCTTGAGTAGTTTCCATTGCCTTCATCTAAGACCATAATTTAGCCAAAGGCATTTTTGCAGTTTATTAAATTGGCTTTCTGACCAGTTCAGAGTCAATGAGCCAAAATGCTAGATAATTGCCACGGCAACCCGAGAAAAATCATTATTCAGTATAAAGCTAGTAGAGGAAGAATCCTTTAGTCAAAACCTCCTGTCACTGTGAGGCTCATTCATTATCACAATAACCCAAATGGCTTCATTCACATGAAGCCATGAGTGAAATGTTAAAATATTAGATATATTTAACATTTTAAATCTGTTATTTTCATCTTTTAAAATACTTTATTATAATTCAAAATGTTTTCAAAAGCCAGGGGAAAAATACAGATCATTTTCTCTCAACTGGAAGATTTTAGGAAAGCAGAATACATTACAATATATAAGTAAACAGTCTGAAGTTCAAAAACTTGTCATGGTGATTTTTCTGGGTGACCTTGTGTTTTAGTTTCTCAGATGCTAAACCAAACACCACACAATAGGATGGCTCAACAACAGGAATTTATCTGTTCATGGTTCCAGAGGCTAGAAAGCTTGCTTCTTCTTGGGGGTGGGGGTGGGGGTGGGAGGGTGGTGCCAGTATCTTCCGGCTGGCCAGCAATCTTTGGGTTTCCTTGGCTTTTCCATCACATGGCAATGCATACGGTGATGTCTTCTGAGTTCCATTGACTTTCAGATTCTGGCTTACCCTGTGGCTTCTTTCTATCTACTTTTCATTAACTCTGCTTAAAAAGGACTTCAGTAATCATAATTAACTGAATCAAGTTGGGCCACAGTTTATCTGAAGTAACATCTTGGAAAGATCTTCCTTAGAGTGGGTCCACATCCACCAGAATGCAGATCAAGACCAAGAACATGTTAAAACTGGAGTACACAATTTAGTCAGCCACACCTTGGCACACACAAAAAGTACCTGTCTTTATTGTTGACTTGTGATCGAATTTAGAAACAAGTTTACTTTAAAAAGAAGTGAATTGGTTCTTAAGTTAGGTTTCTAAATAAGATACTAACCTAGACATATCCAGTGTCCGGCCTGCATCTTCATGAACCCCTGACAAATGGCTAAATTTTTGGAAGTTGAATCAACGTAGAGATCAAATTTTAATTTCCAAAATATATTCTTGTGCAATTTCTTTCTTGCATAAGTATCTATATTTACTGATCAGTGCAAATAAACTACTGTATGGCTAAGATCATAACAAAACTTGTTAGTTATGACAATTATTTATGATTTGAATAAGAACCATGGAAATGTTCAATGCAAGATTAATTGCCTTTACTCCTTTACATTTTTAAAGATTATACAATTAGCATTGAATGATAAATTAATTATCCAGGGCATATGTTGATGCCTGGAGATATCTATGGTGGTTAATGGAATTAATTGGACTTACAATGTAAGTTCAGTTATTTTTTTTCTTTTTTAAATTGGTTTTCTACAAGTTTTGACTATTTAATCATTGAAAAAAAAAAAAAGCTTTAAACCCAGGTACTCTCTTTGAGGTAAGGACACATTAGAACATTTGAACAATTTGGGAATATGAATGTCTATTTTCCTGTTCTTACAGTAAGAATATTTGTGCTGAAGAAGGTCAGAAGGTTGACTATGAATAAAATCAAGATGATAAATTTTCTAGAGTATTTTCACTTTTGTAGGTGGCTATTGCAATGCATTTTATTTTCCTTCAGGGATATGTCTTATTATTGCATGAAACATAGAAAGAATATTTTATACCAGAAAAATACAAAAAAAAATGCTTGAAAGAGAAAAGTTTATCTTATAATTGGACCATACCGTTTTAGTTGTTGGGACCTAGCCAGACTATAAACTTGAGTTTCTGGGTCTATAAAATTATTTTATCCTCTAATTCCACTATAAAGCTTCAATTAATAATTGAATTGAACTAAATTTAATTGAATTCAATTTGGTTTTAAAAGATAGGTACGGAATGTAGTAACTACCAGAGAAACTACCAGAAAAAATAACAGAACAAAAAAATGCTACAGTCTTTGCAACCCAGAACTCATGAGAAAATGAAGAAGTTGTACCAAATAGCCACAATAAATATATCATTTGTGTTTTTTCAATTTATATTCCTTATCTACCATTATGCTGAGTGTCCTATTTGTTGGATTCGGTAAATAAGAAAGGACAAAGAGTACAAACTCTGGTATAGCCACAAAAATTATAAATTATATCATGATTAAACCCTTTTAAAAAGATATTAATATCATTTCACCTATTCCACCAAATTTTTCTCTACAGAAATAAAATTTAGAGTTTCATTAAGTGTATGAAGTATGGACAAGATGGTTATCGAATTAATCGATATATAGTAATTTTATTTTTCAAATAATTAGCATTTTTTTTACTTTTCAACATTCAAAGTCTATTCAATGCTGATTTTTTTCCATTAATGCCACCCAAAATATTCCTGGACAAAAAGCTCTCTTAACCATCTTTTCCCTTTCTTTTTCCTGTTAACCTATCTTCCAGACAATAGCTCCCTGAGTCTGCTCAATTTGCTTAATTCATATCAGTGAGGTCATGTACCGTTTATCCTTCAATGCTTGGCTTGCTTCACTCAATATAAGAAGGGGAGTAGAAGGTTGTGAGCCAACATCCATACGGACGTAATCTATGGTAAGGTGAAAGTGTGTAGTTGCTTATTGAAGTGATATGACAGGAAGGTAGTGATATTATTGGGTTGTGTGGTGCAGGATTGACAGGTGGGTAGATTGGGGAAGAAGGGTTGGAAGGTCCAGGAAACTGGAGGGAGGATTGGGAGAGGGATCAGGTGAACACTGGGGATTTGCAGATATGTGGTTGAAAGTACAAAGTTGGGAATACTCTTATGGCAATATGCCAAGGAAGGGTTACTGGTTTGGGGTGTTGGATGGGGGGACATTCGGGACACGGAGCAACTGGAGTTGACTTCTAAGGAGTGTGTGAGTGATCATTTTGTCATAATGTGTTGTATCAGTGGGTGGAGAACCACATAATGAGCGGGAAGGAGTTGGACTCCCAACCTGGGGAGGACCGATCTGTTCACAAGCAGGCAGGAGTCTCTTGAGAGCATGAGTGGTTACTAATAGGGGAGGACAAGTCAGTGTGTCAAGATCTCAGTGTTGTGGCAAGTAACTATGAATCTTGTCATCCAAGGAATGAAGCCAGGGGGTCGCCATGGGGAGGGGAAGGGAGGAATTGAATAGATCGAACAGGGGGTATTTAGTGGGCAATGGAAGTGTTCTACAAGATCTTGCAATGATGGACACAGGCCATGTTAAATATCACCAACATTTATAAAAGTGCACGGTCCAAAATGTAAACCATAATGTAAACCATTGACCATGTTTAGTAGCTATGTTTCACTATTTGTATATCAGTAATAACAAAGGTACCATCCACATATAAAAAGGTATTAATACAGGAATAGGGAAAAGGGGAAGATGATGGGTACATGAGAGTCCCCTGTATTCTGTATGTGACTTTATTGTGACCTAGAACTTCTTTGAAAACAAAATGAAAAATAGTAAGACACTGGGAAATAATTGGAACACAATGCCACTGTTCAGTCAGGACACCAGATATTACAGTGATAAAAGGCAAAATGTCAAAAAAAATTTTTTTTTAATTTTTCATTAATTTTTAATATCCCAATCTTTTAATTTTTTAATTTTTAGTTTTTTAAATTTTATGTATTTTATTTCTTATATTTAAACTTAACATTACTATTTCATTTTCCTATCAATTGTATTTGGCTATTTTAAAGGCTTCGTTTTTGAAGAAGGTTTGATATGGAGGCAGTGACCACTGGAGGCTCTGGGATCAGGGAGAGGGAAAAACAGTTGTAATATGGGGGCGTTTTCAGGACTTGGGAATCATCCTGAATGACATTGCAATGACAGATATAAACCATTTTATATTGTCACATAACCTGCAGAACTGTGTGGGAGAAAGTGTAGACTACGATGTCTACACATGCTCAGGTGGCAAAGCCCCTGTTTGTTTCTGTGTGGGGTGTTTTTCCCCATTCTATCACTACACCTCAATCTTCATTACTTGATGAAGTCCATATGAACATAGATTGCAGTTTTCCTGTTTGATAAATAACTTTAAATATATTTAAAATATATATGCACAAGAGTGTCACTTCATTTTATATTTTCATAATTGAAAAATAAATGTCCAACAGTATAAAAATTGTTATATAAGAATTGTGCTCAATCTACATGACATAGACTTTTTAATCATTATTAACATTTAATTTGTAAATACCACAGGAAACAGATATTCCATATTATAAAATAAAAATTCAGTAACATATTTTCTGTGAGCTCACAAATAATTTTGAAAAATACACAGAGAAGTCCATTTGCCAAAAAAATTTTTTTTTTACATTTTATGCCTTTGTAATCTTAAGAAACTTTGCCTATCCTTTAGTCACAAATACTTTTCTCCTATGATATTTTTCTGAAATTTTTAAACTTTGGGGTCTTATCAATATATATATAGCAATATAATACATTTAGGACAATTATATACGTTCAGTTAATCCTTTTCAATATTGTGTTAGGTGAGGATTGATGTTGCTGATTTTTTGCATATGGAGGTAAAATTGCCCTGGCATCATTTGTTGAGAAGACTATCCTTTCCCTATTGAGTTGCTATGACACTATTTTTGAAAATCAGTTGAATTTGTGTGTGTCCTCAAAAGCCACTGTTAAGAATGGGAAATGACAAGCCACATCATGGAAGAAAATATTGGCAAAAAAATATATCTGAAAATGGATTTGTATCCAGAATGTATACAGAAATCTTATAACTCATTAATAAAAGAACATGATTTTTAAAAAGGATAATATTTTTGAACACACTTTACCAAAAAAAAGTATAAGATTGGCACATAAGTATGTGAAAAATCACCAGCATTATTTATCCAGGTAAGGCAGATATAAACTACAATATGATACTACTACATCCCAACAAGGGTGATTATTAAAAAGACAAACAGTAACATATTATTACATCATTCAACTATAGAGGCAGTTTTCTTTTTTACTTTCCTTTCCTAGTGATGTTATCATTGCATTGGTCTGAAAGTGTTAGCAGTTTGATATAGTTATGAATTCCAAAAATAGATATTGAATTATGCTTGTAAACTGATCTGTTAATCTGGACATGATTAAGTTATGATTAGGGCTTTGATTGGGCCACGTCAGTAGGGTGTTGAGCCCCGCCCCTTGGTGGGTGGGGAATCAAAGATAAAAGACATGGCAAAGGACAGAGTTGGAGTTTTTTTTTTTTGATGTTGGAGTTCTGATGCAGAGTTTTAATGCTGGAGCCCTGGGAAGTAAGCACACAGAGGACCTTCATTGTGAGGAAGGAGAGGAGGCCCCAGGAAAAGAGACTAGCTGTTTGCCTGATAGTCTACAGCTGGCCTTGTGGAGAGAGGCAAAGCCTAGAGAGCCTCATAGTTTACAGCTGACCTTGTGGAGATAGCAGAGGAGCTGAGCCCGGAGAGAAACGGAGCTCCGGGAAGAGAGGAACCCTGAAGAGAGAAGCAAGCCTAAGCCCAGGAAAGAGAAATCCAGGAAGCCTGAACACTGGCAGACATCGGCAGCCATTTTGTTCCAACACATGGCCATAGACTTTGGTGAGGGAGGTAACTTATGCTTTACGGCCTGGTAAAACTTCTACCCCAAATAAATACCCTTTTAATAATGCCAACAGATTTCTGGTAATTTGCACCAGCACCCTTTAGGCTGTCTAATACAATGTTTATGAAAAGTTGTGAGATTATGGTATAGATAAATTTAAATATATGTCTATAAATTATATCTATGTCTATAACTATAGTTTTTAAAATTACACCATGTAGTCCAATATCACTCAGTAAAATGTGGGGAACTGTGTACAAGCAGAAAAGAATTTCTAATTGTCCCCATATTCTGTTGCACTACTTAAGTACAGTCAACTCCATAAACCATTTCCTAAAGAATCAATGTTATGCTTCATACCTCTTCCGAGTTTGCTCCCGAGCTTTATCCCACATAGCTTCACAGAGTCCTTCAGCTACATTGAAGCTCTATCTTTCTACTCTGAACTACCCATAGCACTTAATCCCTTAATCTAAACTTCATTAGGGACATTCATCCTCTTCTCCCTTGTATTGAAGTTTGGTACAGTTTTATCAAGCTACTACCCTTTTAGCCTAAATACCTTGACTTCTAATTATTTTTTTGCACAAGACCTAGAATGGAACTTTAAAATTCATACACACTTTGCATGTACTTTCTCATTTGATTCTCACAAAACCCATATGATGTAGTTTTTATCATTATTTTCAGGTTGTTTGGGGGAATTAATGCATCATGTAATGTCATGTCTTGTGCTGGGATTGAAATTCCAGGTATGAATACAGCAAATCTAACTTTGAGTCAATGCTCTTGCTACAAATCCATTAGTGAAAATTCTACCTGGCAGACCTATACTATGTAAGCAAATTGTAAACAATATTTACTTTTTAAAAAATAATGCAAAACACAGCACAACAAATATCTCAATTACATCATTATTTAATTTGTTGCCCAGGTATGTATTTTCAACCTATCTAAGTTAATGTGGATATCTAAAGTGAGCCTCAATCTTTTACGTAAAGCTTCATTTTGTTAACTCTGAAAATCAAAGTCAAAGAGATAATATTTTTTTCTTAGATCACAATGTTTCTACATCATTGTACTATATTTTAAGGGATTACAATGATCAATATCATATCTCAGAATTTGGTAGGAAAAACAAGAATATAATCTTCAAATTCAATAAATAATTGATAAAAAGTTAATTATGCATGCCTGTGGGTAAATGCTCAGTCACAAATCAGTAATTTTGTGACATAAATTAGCAGAAATTTCCAAAATAATATGCTAGAACCCTCAAACTGTCAGTAACATTCAGAACAAGTCCCAGTTGTGTTATTATGGGTTGGAGCAAAAGCAGATGGGTTCTGGAAAGCTATAATTGCCACATTATAATGGCCTTAAAAATTGTCAAACTGTCCCTATAAAACAACAAATAGAATCAAAACAGAATTAGGAAAAGAAACTATAACATTTGGTAAGTTGTTTTGTCAAAGAACTCAAATTGAACTCCTGCATTTTGATGAAAGCATCATTCTTATATTAAAGCACAATTTTTAAATGCTCTTCTTATATCTATCATAACTTCTATTTGTTAATCATTTTCTCATTTCTGAAGTGAAAGGTAGATTAGACAATGATTATTGCTAAAACTACTATAAGTGAAACATCTACAGTGTCTTCTGCCAGCCATGTTATACCTAAGCAGAAGTGGTCAGTGACAGAACGTGATTGAGTAATGACAAAAAACTTACATATCCAAAGTTTTCTCTCCACAGAGGTTCTTAGAGTGAAGTGACTGCATAAGATGGTCCTGTGTCCCACCTTCCAATCTCTCAGCCTTACCTTCTATCCTAAGGTGGACAATTCAATAGTTGCTGATGGAGTTAAGGCCTGTTAACTCAGAGAAGTGAACAGCTCGACGATGCACACTTATATTGGCTTTACTTATGCCCTGTTTCTATCTACTGGACCTTAATCCTTTCTCCCTGGGACAACTTTCCAAATAAGCAAATTGTACATAAATCCTGTGTCAGGTTCTGAGAGCAGGGCCAAAAAGGTGGCATCAGGAAAGTTTAGGGAACATCTGGTTTCTCCACATAATATCTTCCAGATATGGCAATAAAGCCTAGATCATTTTATGGGACTTTCATGAATTTGGTTAATAATTGTCAGAGATGCAGTTAGTAATATACCTAGAAAGCCATGGACAAGTGATAGGAAAATGGTCAGTAGAAAGGGTATATTTGATGGGGTTGGACAGTTCTGACATCCAAGCTGGAACACTTGTAAGGCCATACCGGTCCTCTATGGACAAATTTTGCTTGGCCACTACACATGCTCTCTTGGTTGTTAAATAATTTGAATGTTGCTCCTATTTGAAGAAAACATTCAAAGCATAGGTGCCCAGAAAAAAAGTATAGTGAAGGCTGCTGGACATATAAGGGTGCTGATGAGGAAGTTGGAAGTCTAAGATGGAAAATGAAAGGAAAAAGTAAAGCAAAGAAACTAGCAAACAATGACAACCACAAAAAGTGCCTAATGTGCCTTCCCAGGGTCAAATCCAGAAATATGAAATCACAAAAATTTTGAAATAAATTTTGTATATTTATCCAAACTGTGAAAATAATACATATTCACTGAAAAAAAACTGAGCTTCACAAAAAGTACTCAAAAATTTGAGTACCACAAAAAAAGAAAATTTAGTTCTACAAAAAGTAAGGAATATCAGAAAAAAGTAGCAATTTTCATAATTTTTAGGCCTCAGAAAGGGGAGATCCTCTTCTTCAATTCCAATTTTGAAAACCTTCCATGAAATACTCAGATTCTCTAAGTACACACCTCACGTAATAAGTTTAGGCACAGAGGCCATGTGAAATGTGAGGGGTAGTTCTCAAGGAAAGGTTAGGTGTTATGGAGACAACTAATAACATCTTTAATAATTCCACTCTCTTGTCTATGTATGTTTTTGGTTTTTACATTTTTTTCCTACCATTCTTTTTTTTTTTTTTACCCCCCTGAG
>JAQZBX010020119.1:0-33252 GCA_029593785.1 Cabassous unicinctus
AAAAAAAAAAAAAAAAAAAAAAATTTATATGTATCCATTACATGTAATGGAGAAATATATATATTTATTCATCTGTGTTTACTTTTTAGTTTTTAATTGTTTATATTTTCGATTATTAAATGTACAAATAAAGTTAAGAGAAAAAAAAATTAAAAAAAAAAAGTTGTGAGGTAGGTGCTACTACTAAACCCCTTTAAAGATGGGGAAACTGAGGCCTTCTAGCAAAGGAAGGTGACTCCAGGGGGAATCCGTTCCCTGTGTCTTTAAGCTTCCAGCTAGAGGTGGCAGCATTCCTTGGCTCATGGCTGCTGCCCTCATCCCACGTCCCTCTCCCGCCTTTGGCCCTGCTGTCTTCCTCGGAGGACCTGTGTGATTACGTTGCCCAGCTGGGTGATCCAGGATGATCTCCCCATCTCTAGAAGCTTACTTTAATCCCCCCTGCAAAGTCCCTTTCACCATGGAAGGTCATAAATTCACAGGTTCCAGAGCCTGGGGTTGGGGAGGCCGTCATTCTGCTTACCACTCCGCCCCTGGCCAAAACGCCTCCTTCAGCCAACATGGAAGACCTTCACTGATGGGCCCCCAAGCACCGGTCCAGTCTCAGCTCCCCACAGCTTTGCTGCAGCCAGACCTCGCGCCCTGCCAGGTGCCAGCTGTGCTGCGTGCTTTCTCATGCCTGGCTCCCAGGAAGTCCCCTGTGCTCCAACCTCTCCCTCTGCTCCTCCTCAAGACATGTTGAAATCCAAGCTGTCCTCTAAGTTCCAGCTTGAATGCCAGCTCCCTGTGAAGCCCTGAGCTGAAGGTGCTCTCTGCTCCCTGGAACCCCCGTGGCTGGGCCTTGTTCCGAGACAGTTTGCTAAGCTCCTTAGGCTGGAATCAGATCTCATTCATCGGTGTAGTCCCCACAGCTGGCAGCGCAGTGGATCAATGCAAGGCTATGAGCCAGGACCCAGGTATGGCATCCTCTGCTTCTCAGCCCCACAGCACATGGCACTCCCCAGAGGCCCTCGAGCCCAGGCCTAGAACGTCTCACCACCAAGGCAGCCAGCACTGCCCCAGACTCCTGCTGATGTCCATGGCCAACCTCAGCATGTTTGTCTAATAATGTAAATGAGGGAAGGGATGGGAATTCAGGGCAGGAAGCAGGCAACAGCATTCAAGGCTGATGGGATCTGGTCCTGGAGGCCCCGCAGCTGAGAAAGGCAGGGCAAGGATGCTCAGTCTGGGAAGTGTTGGCTCTGTCTGATTCAGGCTCCCGGGCTCCTGCCCTTTCCTGCCATTTGGTGCCTTTGCAGCTGGAGCCATCAGCCCCTGGAATATTCTTGCTCCTGGATGCTCACCCATCTTTCTGCAGAACCATTAGGGTCAGAGTAGGCAAGGACCCTACTCTGGGTACCTTCAAGGAACCCAATGCTCAAAGCAGGGAAGGTCCCAGTCATTAGTGGTGCCACCACCATTTTCATTAACCAACATTTATGGAGCACATTGAGCAAAAGGTGCTGGGGCCACACCCTGGCTCATCTACTTCCAATTCCTGCACACACAGGTGCAGACACGTGTGTGTGTGTGTGTGTGTGTGTGTGTGTGTGTGTGTTTGCTGTACCCATGGGGCTGGCTATAGAAGCCTTCAGTATCCTTCAAGGAATACCATTTCCTGTTCATTAAATCCATTGCTTTGCATATCTACCTCCTCTGTGGACAAAAGGGTTTGAGTCCAGAGATTTAGCTTTCAATTTAAACCAAAAGGCAAGGTATCTTAGACAAAAAAATAATCAGAGTTCCTCCAAAGAATGCATGAGTATTGGGAGCCAAGAAGTTGGGGGTTGTTCTTGGCAGGGTGCTTTGCATTTGTCTGAATGATGATACTATCTGTCCCCAGCATGGAGTAGAGTTAAGAGGTATGTATAAGGAAGAGGGAAAGAAAATTAGACCCTTCTAGTTAACTTTCCACCTTCCCATTAGTCAGATTCTCTCATATGGTTCAGAATAGTGTAATTGCCACTCAGTCACCCACAATTGAATAGAACTTTAGAAATGTGTTCTGTTGGCAAAGATGGACTGGGGATCTTTGGGATTGTGATGTTTGGGACTGTGCAGAGAACTGCAACCTTCTCTTGATGTATTAGACAGCCATTGCTGCCTGTGGACTTACAGGGTTGATCATTCCAGGCCACCTACCAGGCCCACAGGAAGGCAGGTTGTGCACTGAATAAATCTAGGGGTACCATGCCCACTGTGGAGTCACGTGGAGTTGTATTCTGATTGGGACAGTTTTCCAGCAGGAGGCAGTGATGTGTCTTGAGGAAGGAGCCCTTGTTTCTGATTTGCACCAGGCACCCCATAAGTCAGCGCCCAGAGTACCTGACTCATCTCTGTGGCCTTGGGTTCTTTGCTTTAGAAACATGGTATGGGGGATACAAAGAAGGTCAGAGGGCCAGAGCACCCTGATCTGTGAACATGGGACATTTCCACTGTGACAGCCTTGGTTTGGGAAGAAAAGTGGCCCAGGTCTGATAAAGACAAACTGAGACGCTGAGCGCATTCTGACCTCGCTCCTGGGCACTGAACAGCTACTTAAAGATGCCAAGGGGGGTCAAGTGGGAAATGAAGGCCTTGCTCACAGTTATGCCCAGACCCCAGCACACTGCCTGACACAGAATGCTCGGGCGCCACATGTCAGCTGAGTGAGTGAATGAATGAGGGAGTGACTGACTGAATGAATGACTGAATGGCTTCTTCCACTGGCACCCGCGAAGTGCGTGGGTGAGCGTGTGCCCGCCTATCATTTTGCACATGCTTTCCCTCTGGTCCTCAGGGAAAGCCAGCAAAAGCAACGCCCAGGGACTTGTACTCTGAAGGAAGGCAGAAACTGCCAAAATGAATTCACTTAAAAGATGCCTGCCCAGGAAGCAGCCCCCGGAGAGCCCCCTTTCTGGGGGAGCAAATCTCTTCCTTAATCACCATGTGCTGCTGCTCGCTGTTATCTCTCACTCGTCCAGCTGTCTGTCCCACCTCTCCACAAAGTCTATTTACTGAACCCATTTGCAAGTCTAAAATGTAATCACTGGCTTCTTCCTCAGAATATTAATATTCTGACAGGACTTCCCAGTGGCAGGCTGGAGCCCCTTGCTGGTTCAGTGGGGCGTGGCCCTGCCTCTCGGCTCCCACACGGATCCTGCTTGGCCAGGGAAATCCACAGAGAAGGCAGAATAGAAATCAGGCAAAGGCCTGGGCCAGGGCTGAGACCCCTTGGCTGGGGATGACCCAGGGCAGATGGGCCTGGGAAGAGTCGGCTGGCCAGGCTCAGGCCCCGGGTGCAGAGGCCTCCACCCAGAAGTGCCTCAGCCCAGTCCTTCCTGCTCTGCTTGGTAAGACGTCTACCCTGGCAATTGAATTTTACCTGAACCATGTGGTCCTGGAGAACAACATAGGTTAAGAAATCCTCCACCCTTTGTGTTACTGACCAGGAAGGCCTTAACTTTTCCTCAGCTTGAGTAAATTTTAGACAGGCTTCTCCGTGTCTCTAGGCCCCTGACCTCCCTCAATTTGGCCCTCACAGAATCCAGATAGAACACATTCCACTTGGCTCCACAGTCAACTCAGGAGATAACGTTCATGTAATGGCACAGCCCATTGTTTGACCTCCCCCTCCAGTACCTTCCATTAGCTCATCCCAGTCCTTACAAACCCTCTTGCCCTCTGCTTCAGGGAGTTGAGACCCCACTCCCATGCCCCGCCCCCTCTGTGCTAGCCTTCATTCTCTTCATCACAATAGCCTTTAGGTGTCTCTCTATCACAAGAGCCTTCTGGTCTCTCTCTCTCTCTCTCTCTCTCTCTCTCTCTCTCTCTCTCTCTCTCTCTCTCTCTCTCTCTCCCGTCTTCCCCAGAGCTTTGAATAAATTCATCCCTGCCTGTTTATCATTGTCCTGTGCAATCTTTTTCTTTGACAACCCACACTATCTCACGGACCTCAGTGGGCAGGTTTGCAGCACCTGGCAGACAGTCTGACAGTCTGGCCACAGGAGACAGTTTCTAGATAATTCAATGAACTGAATAGCTCCAGGCAAAGCTGCTGGGGTAGAGCCCCACTCACTGTTTTGTCGTAGACCAGCTTAAAGCAGCTCATATATATCAGGCACCCTGTTGAGTGCTGAGAATATACCAAAGAGCAAATCAGGCATGGCCCTGCCCTCAGGGAGTTTACATTCAAGTAGGAAATATAAATAAGCAGAGAGTCAGTTATAAATATAAATATAAATGCACTGCTAGGACCTGGGTCGGGGCACCTTGGGCTGATCCCAAAGGTTTCTCTGAAGAAGTGGCAATTAAGCTGAGACTTGAGGGATAAGTAGGAGTTAGCAGGGAGGCTTTCTAACAATTCAGAGTTCAGATGGGCTGAGGGGTGCGTGGGGGAATGACGAGAGAGGAGGCTGGAGTCCAAGAGCCTTCCTGTCAACCATGTACAGAGGAGGCACTTTGCCCTGGGGGCAGGACTTTAAGCAGAAAAGCAGCAGCAGGGTTTGGGGGAAATGTGAGGCCAAAGCAGCAGGGGCCACGGGATTGGCAGGGAGGGCACAGCCAGGGATGTGAGCAGCCTGGAAACCATTTCTGAGCTTTTAAGGCAAATTCCATCCTATTCCTTCTCCCTTAAGTGTTAGTGATACTTGGGTATAAAAGAAGGTTACGGAACAGATGAGGCTCAAGCAGTTAGGCGCCCGCCTCCCACATGGGAGGTCCCAGGTTCAGTTCCCGGTGCCTTCTAAAGAAGACAAACAAACAACAAGCAGATATCGGGCAAAAACAACAAGCAGACAACAAGCAAAAACAACGAGCAGACAATAAGAAAAAATGAACAGACAACAAGTGAAAAGAAAAAAAAAATGAGCAGAGAGCAGAGGTGGCTCAAGCAGTTGAGTGCCTTCCTCCCACATGGGAGGTCCCAGGTTCGGTTCCGGTGCCTCCTAAATTAAAAACAGACAACGAGCAGACAATGAGCAAAAACCAATGAGCAGACAACAAGTGCAAAAAAGCAAAGAAGAAAGTTTACAAATAGCCATCTCATATTCTTCACAAAAGGTCTTCACATCCATCTCCTCATGTGATTCTATCATAATTTGGAGGTCAGCAGGGTAAGTGAGATCCCCCTGCACTTAACAGGTGAGGAAACTGAGACCCAAGGAGGTAACATGACAGCTAAAATAGCAGAATAATCACAGCTGCATTTTTCAAGAGCTTTCTATTTTCCTAATACAAAGCTTTTTATATAGATTATGGGATGGTCACAAGAAAGTAGGACTAGGAGAGCACCTTACAGATGCCCGCCTGCTCACCCCCAGTGAGAGCCCCACGTCTTTTCACCACACTTCCCCCTCTGCACAGGAGGAGCAAATGGCTGAGCTGAGAGGGGAGCCCAGGGTTCTGAGAGCTGGCCCAGTGTCCTTGGCATGGCAGGACACAGGCAAAGAGAGAGAAAGACCCTCGGAAGCAGCCCTGCTTGGAAGCAGGGGGTGTCAAGTGAACCCCCATAACATATGAAACGCTGGGGACTGACCGGAGTGGGGTGAGGGGATATCCCATGTCATACCATCAGCCCCATGTAGAGAACGCAGTGGATTCCAAAACCTGTACTATACCCCCCGCCACCTGCTCCCTGCCTCCTAGAGCTGAGTCCTAGGGAACCCTAAGGAGGAAGAGTTGTGGGGCCTCCCAGAGGCCAGGCTGCTCCTCACCAGCTTCCGGAAACCCACCCTGCTCCCCATCACACCAGGGCAGGAGCCATCTCTCCCGGGCACACTGTCTAAACAGGAAAACAAAGACCCCCATTAGAGCAGGGGTGGCAAACAGAGCCTTCTGTCCAAGGCCTTCCTGCCTTCTCCCGTTTCCTGTGCATCTTCTCTACTAGAAATTGTTTTCCTGGGGAGGGGGACGAGCTGGGGAGGTGGGAGCAGCCCTGGAGATGGACATTATTCTTTTCTTAAGAGGGTGTCTGTTGCTGTTATTGCCATCTTTCTCTCTCGGCTGAGAGCCCCTGCAGAGCCGAGAGGGCTGCTCAGTGCCACGGAGACAATTGTGATATCAAAGCGAGAGGATTACGGCTCCAGCGGGGAGGGGGGAGCAGGAGCGCCAGCCGGAGCCGGCGACTGACGAGAGCAGGTGACAAGTCACTTAGGCCCCAGGTTGAGAGCCGGGTGGCAGGGTGTGAGACGCAGAGACAGGCCTTGTCGATCCTGCAGGGCTGCCGGTGTCGCAGGAAACAGCACTGCCTTTACAAAGGCCCCGTGCCCCTGAAGTGGGGGACACCTGAAACGCAGCTGTTGGGGGCCGCTAGAGGTGGGGCAGGACCAAGCAAATGGCGGAAGCCCGTCCCCAGCCACGGAGGTGGGGCAGGAAAGGGACAAGCAGGAGAGGGAGAGAGGCGGGTCGGCGGCCAAGGCAGAAGGAATGGGCCTTCCAGATGGACGAGAGTGAGGCCCCCTGGGCTCGGTGGGCATTCCGTCTGGAGGGCCCGGCCGGCAGTAAACACTCAGTAAGCAATTGCTGTAGAAGGTGGTGGCCTCAGAGGTGACACCAAGAGCCCAATCAATGACCAAGATATATTTGCGCCCACCTTGTGCCCAGCGCCGTGCCAGGCAACTCATGGGACACAGCAAACGATTAGACATGGCCCCTGCCTTCCTGACTGGCAGCACATACCTAGATAAATGGTACATCCATGCCTGACTTCCCTGGGCTCGCGAGGGAGGGGTGGGCAGGCTGGAGGACAGAAACGGCAGCGGGAGAGAAGGCAGAGGACAAGGCTGGGTGGTCCCATGGAAGCAACCTACCAGATTTCTCCGGACCTCAGTTTCTGCCTCTGTACAATGGAGCACAGCACCTTTGTGTCTGGGCTCTCCAGGATGTGGCATCGAGGGCGCTCTGCCCACCTTCCAGTCGGGGTCCAGCCTCTCCTCTTGCAGCAGCAGAAGCTATCCCTGATAGCCATAAGCCTCAGGCTAGAAATAACTCGGGCTGTGATTTATTACCAAGCAGAGGGAAAAAGAAAGCCTTGTCGGTATCTTCAAGGCAGCTGGTGATAGCTTCCCAAGAGCCTCCCACCACTAGTGCACCCCACCACACCCAGAATAAATAGGGGAGACACATTTTCCGGGCTCTCCCTGACACATCTAATGGATATCAGATGGGAGCGTCCGCATAGCAAATAGGAATCTAATCTATCCCCTCGTTCAGCCAAATGGAAACAGCAGGATATCCACCGCTGAGCCTCTAGCTTCTGGCGGGGACACGTAGAAGGAAAATGGAAACAGATTACAGTCAGTCTGATATCCAAATAACAAATAGGTATCCCAGAGAGAAATTTGTTTTATTGATGTTCGGGAAGAGATCCACTGATTCCCTTGTCTGCTCTGCCTTGCCACTTTAATTGAGGAAGGTGCTGGTTAAAAGCCAAAGGAAAAAGAAAATGGAAGGAGGTGTTTAATGGCTAGCACGCGTCTGTTCACGTGCACACACACGTTCTCTAGGACGAACTCCCCTCCTGACAACCCAAAGTGTCAGTTGGAACTGGCCATGGATTGGGAACGGTTCATTCTCCTAGGGGCTGACATGTGTTCTGGGCCTTCGAGGCAGATGGGCTGCACGGGAATGAGTCAGCCGCCGGGCCCGGCGCCATGGGCTGGGGCCTGGGCAGGTCAGGTTTCTCTTGGGAAGAGCTGGGGTCGACCTAGGATTCAGGCAGAGAAAGGACGTGGCTGCCCAGAGGCTGGGGAGGACAAGGAGACCTTAATGCCTCTCCCCAAATCTCTGCTCTGCCCCCTCCCCAAAAAAAATTGAGGGAAGGGAAAATAAAGCAAACGCTTGGAAAACAAAGGCAAACAAGTCAAAGGAGAGGGAAGGAGAAAGAGTATAAAAAGAAAACAGAAAAATAATGGGTAGAGCCTTAATGCTTGCTGCCCCAGCCCTGGCTTCTTCATTATTGCCAGGACCACAGCCCAAGCCAGAAGATTCCAGGTAGGCGAGGAGATTTTTGTGATACTATAAATATAGTTTATAGGCTTTGGTTTATCTTTATGACAGACCCAAGAAATAATTTACTGGTCAGTAAAAGATCAAAGAAACTGCTAGAACTGCCGCCCGAAGCATCAAAACCTCTAATGTTTATATGGAACCTGAAAATTTACAGCCTGATGGGATAAGTTTATGTTCCTGGGCCCTGGGCCCCAAAAGGTGGAAATTTTAAGAAGACAAAATAAATTGAGATAGAATACTGGGGCAAAGAGACATGGGAACAGACCTAATAAGAACAGAGCTGAGGCTAGCAGACAACGCACCCGACCTCACGGGCACAGTAATTGTGAAGGAAGTTGCAGCGACCCCAGTCCCCCCCAACCCCCTCACCAGCCACAAAGTACCCTCAGAAGTGATACGAATACTTGTAAAAGCCAACAAAATATATGTGACTAGCCTTCTAAGGAATAACTGGAGAGAAATCCAAGATCTGGGCATAAACATGCAAGAGAAGAGTGAATGACCCCCAATCCAATCAAGGTGACACAGGCCTTTTCCAGGACGAATGGAATTTGATTGTAGCTAAGGTCCTAGGAATGCATCGAAAAAAGGCTGTAATAATGGAAGCATGGGGGATGGGGCGGGGGCAGACTTGGAGCCTGGAAGAGGAGGCCCTAAGTAGGCCTGCCCCCAGCATTTGCTGGGCCTGCAGCTAGGGTACCCATGAGGGCCTGGCCCCCATTTGCCCCCCGCCTCGGCTTATCCCAGGCTTCGGGCCACATGGCAAGCTCTGGCTCCCCACCGCTTGCAATGCAGCTGCTCCTTGGCCCTTTCAGGTCCCAGGAGTGTGCACGCCAGCAGCGGTCCGGGGAAGAGGCCAGGGCAGACCCTGGGAGCAGGTTCAGGGTGCTTGGGCAGGCACTCCAAGGTCCCAGGTAGGAAGGAGGAAGGCCAGAGCCGGGCCCTCTAGAGAAGAGGCCCAGGACAGGGACCCTGCGGCCCAGGCCTGAGCGTGGTAGTGGCCCAAAGAGCAAGTGTTTGTTGGGGTTTATCCAGCACTGACTCGAGTTTTCTGGGCTCCAGTGAGGGGAGGTGTTGAGGCAGGGATGGAGGAGTCATTGGTGCATGGGGCTTACCTGTGCCAGCCTCCACTGCCCCCGCCCATGCTCACCTTCACACTTGTCATTCACTTTCCCTCTTGTCCTTGTACAAGGGGGGTGTGGCAGTTTAAGATGATTTTTGTGAATCCAAAAAAATGCAAAGGATTATGTTTGTAAACTGGTCTGTTCCTCTGGGTGTGATGCCTTTTGATTGTGTTAGATTCGGTGAGGAGCCTCTGGTTAAGTTTACTTGATAAAATCAGTTTAGGGCTTCTGATTGGGCTACATCAGTAAGATGTAGCTCAGGTTGAGTCCCTGCCCTCTTTGGGCTGATATAAACGGACACTCACACAGAAGAAGACATGGAAGAGGAGAGAGCTTGGTAATTTCGGACCTGCCATGTGACAGGAAGGAGAAGCCTCAAACATTTAAAGCCCCGGGGAGAGCTGGGCCATTCACCTCATAGTTTACAACTGAGCAGTTGAGAAAGCTTGGGAAGAAGCGAGCCCTAGGCCAGACTGATATAGGAAGCCCTGAGAAACGAGCCCTATGCCAGCCTACGGCTGAGATAGGAAGAAGCTGGGCCCACAGAGCCTTGAGAGGAAGAAGGAAGGGGAGACCAGGAGAGATCGCCCGCCATCTTGCTTCAACACGTGGCTGCTGACTTTGGGAAGAAAGCAGCCTTGAGTTGGTCTCTTTAAGGCTTTGTGACTGTAAGCTTTTATGCAAATAAATACCCTTTATAAAAGCCAACAGACTTCTGGTACTTTGCATCAGCACCCCTTTGGCTGACAAATACAGGGGTGCTCCAAACAGAAGACCAATGTCTTCTATCCACTGAAATGAATCCATTCCAAGTCTTTATCAGTCTCCTGCAAGTCTGATTAGCAGGAATCAGCTCCCTCTGAGTCCAGTTACCTCTGAGCACCCCAATCCCTCTCTGTACCTTTGTAGCATGGCTGCTGCTGGCATTTAGGGTGGGATGAGTCTTTGTTGTGTGAAACATCTTACATGTTGCAAGATGCTTAGCATCCCTGGTTCCTACCCACCAACTGTTGACAGCCCATAGCATTCCTTAGTCATTGAGACAATTACCAGGATGCAACACCACCTCCCTCATAGGAAACCAGGGAAGAACACCATGGGGACGGAATAGAAAGATCAACGAGGAGACAGGCAGATATGAGAAAACCCATATGATAGGTCGGGGACAGACAGAAATGGAGACAGATAAATGAGGGAGGGCAGACAGGACAATTTATGATAAGCCCCCCACTCTCATTTAGTGGTCATCTGCAAGACACGATCAGCAAGTTGGCCCTACAGTCTTTCCTTTCCACGGGAGTGACCAATGAAGACATCTTCTTTGAGCCCAGGAGCCACCTTCAGGGAGGCAATCAGCCCAATCTACTAAAGCTTCCCCTTTGGGATTTGGAAACCTGATAAGAGTAAACTGTTGGCAGAGCTGACTTCACCCCCTTCCCACCCTCCTCCCTCCCCTCCCGCCTCCTCGGCTATCAGCCATGCTATCCCTAATGGAAGCCAATTGTTGATAGATCGACAGCAGCTTGCTTTGCAGCCGTCCTAAGTAGCTTCCCCCGTAGGGGTAGGAGGCGGCTGCGGTGGGGCCAGCACGGATGTCAGACTGCAATGAGCTCATCAGCGGCTTTATTCTTGAGAACGACTCAGTCCAGTGCTCTATACCCACACTGCAGCACGGCTGGGGTGGGTCAAAATAGAGGGTGTCTGTGCCCACCCTCACTGCTTGCCAAGGCAAGCACTCTGCACCCTCCCCCACCCCCACCCCACCCCACCCCAAGTGCCCAGTTTAAGGAGAGACCTGCTGAAAGGAGCGCTCCGGGGCCTCGGGCGGGACTCCTTCTTTCCACTGTGGAGAAGAGACCGAGGACCTGCAGAAGATCCTGTCCACCTGCACCCCCCTCCCCAGCTGGATGAAAGGTACTGTTTTTCTGCCGCACAAAGCCAGCACCATCCCTGTCTCACAGGCCCCCATGCCTGTATCCCGGCTCCCACATCTGACCTAAGCCATTGGCTGAAGGGCCCAAGGGCCCCAAATTTCCCCCAAATGCAGAGAGGAGGCCCCATGTGGAGCGCAGCAGGTGACCAGTACCTGAGCTATCTGGTACCTGGGTCCCTAACCCCATATCACCTAAAATTGAGGGGAAGGGCCCTTTCTTTAGGGCTGCCATAGCTTGCCCTTGATCCCCGACCCTGCTCTGAAACAAATCAGCTGTCGCATTCTCTGCCTGCTGTTCAGAACGCAAGAAATGACTTTATTGCAGTCTCTGGAGCCTCAGGGTAGGGTATGGAGCACAAGTAATTGCATGGCGTGAAGACTGAGAACGATCATCTTCCCCAATCAGTGAGCACCACTACCAGTGCTAGCCAACGTATCAAGCTCTCTTTATATACATTATCTTATTTTATCCTAATAACAGCTCCGTAGATTTTTAAAGCCAAAGAAACTGAGGCTCAGAGAGGTTAAATGACTTGCCAAGGGCCATGCATTTGCAATATTCTACTCCATGGAGTGCCATACAGAGAGACTTAATAAATACTTGACAAATGAAAGACGGAATTAAATGCTCAACTTTGTCTTCAGTGATTCAACCTTCTAACCCCTCCCTGCAGCCAAACCAGGCCAGCTAAGCTATTTGTTTATTCAATAAACACTTATTGAACACTTGCTCAATTTCCTTCACTGCTGTGAGGGGTGCAAAAAAGCAGCCACTGGAAAAGTTAATGGAAACATTCAACTAATAAAAAGTTAGCAACATTTAACATTAACTTGAATCAATTTCAAGGTTATCTGTTTCCACTTTTAGCTAATTAAATGTTAGTTAAATGGTGCATAACTAGTTGACTACAGAGTAATGTAGCAAAAAGAACACTGGATTTGAAGTCAGGGATCCTGGGTTCCAAAGACTTACCAAGCTTCTCACTGCGTGAACAAAAGCGAGAGACTCTTGGCCTTTCCAAGCCTGGGTCCCTGAACTAAGACCAAGCATCTCCCTTACCTTCAGGATATCTTCCTTGTAAGTATACAGAAGGAACATGGAAGAAAGATTTAGAAACCTTAAAGCTACAGACAAGTCTGAGATGGTCTTTTTCTGAAGGTCAAAAATTAATAAATTGACTTAGTTATTTATACCTATATTTTTAAAAAGCAATCATGGGCAATTTGTCCATAAGCTCATACATTTACTTGAAACTTTCCCTGGAAACAATTTGTTCCTTCACATAATTTTCAGAATGACAATATAACAATGTTGCAAGACTACGGTGTCAAGGATTTTATAATTTGATGATAGCAGAGAAGGGAAACCATAATTAAAACGAGGCAGGACGATGACATGGTTTCGCGCCAATAATCTAGTGGCAGGGTTTGCATCTCATTTTCAACAGTTTTCACACTTCATGTTGTTTTACGGAACCTAGCTTTTAGTCCAACCAGACAACAAGCCCCCCGAGGGCACCCTGAGGGCAAGCCCGGTGCCTCCATTTCCTTTCCACCCCTGACACCTCCCACAGCCTCGACCCGCTTGTCTCAGTTCAGGGACCCAGGCTCAGAAAGGAAACAGTAGGTGACTGTTTATTGCATCGAACTGGATATTCAGGAATGTGAATTCGGATCACAACAAGGGGAAATGCTAAAAACTCCACGCTTAGGTTTGAGTTCAGGTTGAGGGGCCATTCAGGGAAAACAAGCCAAGAGGCTTATGTCTTTGGGGCTGAGGCAGTCACAGCAGCCTAGACGAGCCTGTTTGCAATGCTAATAATAGATAACACACGTGCAGAGCCTCCTCTTTGTCTGACACTAGCTCATCTACTTCTCAGGACAGCTACAAAGCAGTAGCATGAGACCTGCTTCACAGATGAGGAAACAAAGGCACAGCTAGATCAAGAAACTTAACACCCCTCATCTCCACCCCCCCGCCAAAAAAAACACTTCACAGCCAATAAGGGGTGGGGTGAGATTTGCACTAGTCCCAAAGCTCAACCTAACTAACATGTGTGCTGCCTCTGGATGCAGCAAGCAGAGCAAAAGTCACCTTGGTCATTACTCAGAATGAGATGGTTCTACATAGGAACCCTCGGACATTGTTGGCGGGAAGGTAAAACGGTGCAGCCGCTGTGGAAAACAGTTTGGTGTTTCCTCCAAAAGTGAAACCCAGAACTGCCACATGACCTGGCAATTCCATTTCCAGGTATGTACCCAGAAGAACTGAAAGCAGGGACTTGGGCAGATACTTGCACGCCAATGTTCATGGCAGCATTATTCACAATAGCCAAAAGGTAGAAGCAACTCAAGTGCCCATCAACACATGAATGGACAAACAAAATGTGGCATAGCCATACAATGGAATATTAGTCAGCCATAAAAAAGAATGAAGTTCTAATACATGCGACAACGTGGATCAACCTTGAAGACATGTCGAGTGAAATAAGCCAGACACAAACAATAAAGATTGTATACTTTCTCTTAGGAAATACTTAGAATAAACAAATTCATAGAGACAGAAAGCAAAATAGGGGCTAATGGGAGGAGGAGGAATGAGGAGTTATTGCTAAATGAGTATGAGTTTTGGTTTGGTATGATGAGAATAATCTAGAAATAGAGTGGTGAAAGATACACAGTTTTGTCAATGTACTTAATGTCAAAGAATTGTCCACTTACAATGATTTTTATGTTATGTATATTTTACCATAAACTAGAAATAAATTATTTTTTTAATGATATGGTTCTCCAACTTTCCAAGAAAGACAGAGCCAAAAAAACACTGCTTTTTTTTTTCTTCCCCAATCCAGGTAAATGCATATCTGTGAAGAGGATGAGAAAGCTAAGAAGCTCTTCACTTTGGGCCAGAGTCAACATGGCTGTCTTTCAAACTGACTGTGACTGAGCCAAGGTGGGACATTCCTGACTTAATTTTGCAAGCTTACAAATGTACCAGAGAGAAGGTGGGTGCCAGCACTGCTGTGCAAACTGGCAGGAGGTATTTCTTGGTTGGGAATTTCTATCCCTCCCAGTCATGAGCAGAGTATGATGTGGGAGTTGAAAGCAAGAGAAATTACTTGGCTTGTTACCAAGTATTTTTAACAGGAGCATCTTCAATTTCTCTCTCGTTGCTTGACCAAATCACAGAAGATGGATGCCCAACAAGCCATGAGTCTTGCTCAGAAGGCTGCTCTCTGCGGCTGCAGAAGGAATCATATGGGTGAAGCCTCTAGTACGGTGCCTGGCAAAGAGTGGGGACTCATGATATGGAGCCCTTGCATGCCCCCCCCCCCCACACACCATAACAGTCCAAACAGCAACAGAGGACCTATGGCATTAGTGCTTCTTGGTAGACGACTTGCACGCTCAGACTTGTTTGGTTTTCAGGGGAAAAAATATATTATTCCACACTGAGGATGTTGAATGAATGAACGAGCGAGCAAGTGAGTATTTATCATTCATGGACTCCAAAGAAACCTAGTCCTCAAAATGTTTCAGATCTCTAACACACTTTAAAGCAAGTTCAAGTTAAATCACTTGAAATTGTTGGATTTAAATGTAGGCCATTAGAGAATTTAACTACAATGATATGACATTAACCTTGTAGCTCACGGCGTCACTAATTAATTCATATACCTAAAAGTGTGAGATATTGCCTCTGCCCTCAAGAAAGTTGGACCTCGTAGGAAAGGTGAGCTACATACATAAGTAATCTCAATCCAAGGTGCCATGAGGTCAGTGCCTGTGGATAGTGTAAATAAAGAGAGGGAGCATTTGCTTCTAGGTGAACGAGAAGACTTCAGGGGGGAGGCCATCCTGGAAAGGAACTTGAAGGCTGAGCAGGATTTTACTAGGTAGATTCGGAGGCAAAGGAGAAAGATAGCACCCAAGACCCAGAAATGGGTTCATGGACAAAAAGTGGACAGTTTAACTTGAGCATGAAGTTTCTGTTGGGGGGTGGGGAGAAGTAGTGGGAAATAAGACTGAGAAAGTACGTTGGAACCAGACTACACTGAGCTTTGAACGCCTGGGTAAGGCTTATGGGCTTTATTTGGGACTTAATGGGGAGCCATTGAGGGTTATATTGAGCAGGAAAGAGAAATGATCGAATTAGTTTGCTCCTAGTCCCTGATTTGGAGAACATGATTCTTTCTGGCTAATATTATGCATATCCTAGACTGAAGCCAAAACAGCTCTCCCAGGCAGTGCTGAACCTGGCTGTGCTTCCTGCCTGTTCTCCATGCCCAGAAAGCTCTTGAGCAAGTCCCTTTTCTGGGCATCCAGCCTGGATCAGCTTCCCTGAGCCATGCTCTCTAGCTCCTGCTTTATTGAACACACTCCACGGTTCTTAAGCAAGGCTCTAGATCAGAGGTTCTTAACCTCTTTTGTTCCACGGATCCCTTTGCCAGTCAGGTGAAAACCACGGACCCCTCACTAAGTCCACACTATAATGTGTGTTATTTAATAAAAATATCACACCCGCACCAACACCTCCCCACAAGAAGAATGTTTTTTTGAATTTCAAGTCAAGTTCACAGACCCCTGCTCTAGATTCTTCGGAAGCCAAAACTGAGTAACAGCAAACCTTTCTCTATTCCCAGAGAAATTAATTATTTGACAATTGCATAAATGTACATTTTGAACTATAAATTTATTTGTAAATGTTGGCCTTTGCTATGGCTTGCCTTTAATAGAATCTAGTATGAGAGGCTACTTGATTTTGCACAAAATTATACTTTGAATAATTGAAGTTGGACCCATCTGGATGGGAATCCTCCATCCACCACTTACTAGCTATGTGACCTTGGGCAAATCAATTGCCACTGCTGAGCCTCAACACACTCGTCTGCAAAATGCAGGCAGTTGCGCCCTTCCTACCCGGGTGTCGTGAGCAGGAAATAAAATTATACAAGAGAACCCACTTGGGGCGCCCAGTCACGTGGCAGGCACTCTGAAGTACTCTGCAAGATTCATTCTCCCCGTTCCCTCTCCCACTCCTTCCCCTTCTCCCTGCCCTTGGGGGTGGGAAGTGTGCAATGCTGGACAAGGAAGAAAGCAAGTAAGTAGGACAGACCTAGGTGCAAATCCTGGCAGCTCTTGTGGCCTGCGTGACCTTGGCAAAGTGTATCCTCTCCAGGCTTCACTCTTCACCTACACGAAATAACAGCCACCACCTGCAGTGACCGTGAAGCTCAAAGGAGCTGGTACCCAGAAGGCTCCTTAGCCTACGCCTCTCGCGTGGTGGAACTCAATGAGCACTGATGGCTTCCAGCAGCCAATCTGGGCAAGTGTGAGGGAGGGCCCCCTGAGTTCCATCTCTTCCCCTCTTAAGCTCAGTTTCCACATTCTTAACTCAATATTTTCCATCCTTGCCTGCTACCTGTCTAGTCGGAGGTATATTGTAATGGATAACCATTTGGTCATGGAAGGCAGCCCCATATCAGAAGCTAGCCTCTGTTACTCACAAGCCATGTGGCCTGGAGCAGAGGGTTGCCCCTTTCCCTGGAGCCGCTGTGCAGATTAAAGGAGAAAGTGCTGCTAAGGAGCTCAGGGCGCACTGCTCATTCATCAGCTCTGCCACCCATCGCCTCTTCCCGGTCATCACATTCACAACGCCCGTGTCGATATTGACCCTCTGATGTACAACAGCAAATACAAGGGTCTTTTCAAGCCTCACTGGGGAGGAAGCCTCATTTCCTGGGGAAACTAGCAGGGTCAGCAGGCAGGACAGAGAAAGTCCAGGCCAGGAAGCCACAGCAAAGGAGGTAAATTGAGTGATTTCCTATCTCATTTTGTCCATTTTACTTAAAGCAAAGCTCATAGTCATCTTTCTCCCTTAATCAAAGCAATTGTTCTTTCTGCTAACTCTCCCGGCAGACATTAATTAACTCTGCCAAGGATGGGCAGTTCCCACAGACTCCATGCCCGCCAGGCAGGAAGCCTCCCCAAGCTGCCCCCCACCCACCATGCACTGGAAGCCCCTATGGCTTCCGCCCCTGCATTCCTGCCAGTCCAGGAAGGCTGGGGGCTTTGGCCTCAAAAACTTGGCCTCCTAGAAGGGAATTAGCCTGAGCTTTTCTAAAAACCAGAGAAATGCCTTTGCTGCAGGCAGGATCTAAAGTATTAAAATAACCACTTCTACTTGCGTTTTGCTTTGCTGTTTACATCTCATTGACCCCTATATCACCTCACCGATTAGAGCTGGAAGGACCTTAGAAATAGTCATCTGGCGTCTTCATTTCTGTTAGGAAAATGAGATGTGGAAAGGCTGTGAGACTTGTTCAAGGTCATTGCAACAGCATTTGGCTGGGTCAGAATGAGGTCCTGGGTGCCAGGTCCCTTCACTGCTCGCCACGGTAAGACACAGCCTCTAAGCTGGCAGCAAGCGCAGACACAGAGTAGATGCCATGCTCACACATTTCTCAAATTTATTGAGCACGGGTTAGGTGCCAGCTACTGGACTAGGCACTTTGCTATACATTCTATCATGGGACTGTCTTGTGCAGTTTTGAATTCCTGCTAGTAGTTGCTCAATAGATGTAGGTTTTCTTCTTTGTCTTTGGAGCTGTGTTATTGAGTTGAAAGAGTGGGCTTTAGAGTCAGTCTGGATTTGAATCCCATTCTTGACACTTGTCAGCTTTTTAGCCTTTACCTCTCTAAACTTCAATTTCCTTATCTCTAGGATGGAGATGGTTATGCATTTTAAAGCTATTATATGTGAAGTACCCAGAACTCCTATTAGGTGCTCAATCAGTTATAGCAGTTCCTGCCATTGGACGTGCTGCTATTGCTAGGGTTACCTGCCCTCAAGGAGCTGCCAATCTCAGAAGATAAGACACACATATCAGTAACCATAAAGCAAAGCAGAGTGTGTTAAATGTCGTAAGAGAGACCAGTGACAGGTCATGGAGGTTCCAGGGATGCCCTCTTATGTCTGGGAATGATTGGAAGTTTCCTGGAACAGGTACTGTTGTGGTTAAAAAGAGCTGGACAGGTTGAGGTCGGGGGGGCAGTGATGCCCAGGAAAGAGCAAGGACGACGGTGAGGGGGCAGCAAACGTTTCGGTCCAGGAGAGTCGGAGTCTAGGATTTTGAGAAGACTGGAAGTTAGAGGAGCAGTGAAAGATGAATCTGGAAAAATAGGTTGTGACCAAATTGTGGACAGCTTTGAATTTGGTCCCCGTTATTCAGCTGGCAATGGGGAGTCAAAGAAACATTTTGAACAGAGTAATGGTATGAAAAGAGCTGAGATTTAAAATGATTCACTGGGCTAAGTGTTCAGTATAAATTGGTAAATTGGAGGTCAGACACCAGCAAGTAGGAAGCTATTACAATACACCCAACTTGAACAAATGAAGGTCTGGCATAGGGAGGGAGAGGAGAAAGTGGTACAAGACAAAGATCAGAGGTCAAAAGGGGGGCTTAGCCACACACTGAATGTGGAAGTGAGGGGAGAGAGGGGCCAAAGACACCTGTGGGGTGTGGAGGAAGTTGGGAGAACGGTGATGCCTTTAAGCTAAGAGGAAAAGTAGCAAATGATTGTCTGCAGCAAGGAGACAGAGAGAACAGGAGGGTCCCTGGAAAGGAGGAATGGGAAGATTTGGGCATGTGGAAGGAGCTAGTAGAAAGAAAGTCATTGAAGATGCAGGCGAGGGAGGATAACTGAGAGAGCGAGATCCTAGGAGAGGCCAGAAGCCCCACTGGGGCCTTGGTCAGGGCATGGGGTGGTAAAAGGGGGTGTAGAAAAGACAGTGGAAGCCACAAAAGAACTTTAAATTGGAGAGAAGGGAAATTCAATTTATTCACTGATATTCTCATCCATTGCATAAACTTCCATTGAGTGCCCACTACCTGGCAGGTAGCAAGCTGACTCCTGTTGGCTTGCACTTGACTTCCCAAGTGAGGGGCAAGGTCATCTGCTAAAGGAGAAGGAGCTGCGATTCCTTGGGAACATGTGTAAAATGCCGATTCCTTGGCCCACCCCCAGAGTATCACCCTCCAGGAGGTTCTTTGGGAGTGTTCTGTGAGAAACTGAATTTGAAGCTTTCAAGAGTTGCGAGGTCACAGCTGAGGTCCCAGATTTGTAAAAGACCCAAGCTGCACCCTTCCTAGTCAACTTAGGTGTATGGAGGCAAGGCAGAAAGCTGGGCTCACTCACCTTTAGGATGAACAAGGAAGGAATGAGGGAACAGCAGGAAAAGGGGGACGAGTATGGTGGGGGGGTATTGAAGGACTCGCTAGGGGAGCATTGCAAATGGCACATACCCTTTTCTGACCTCGTCCTCCAACCTAGGGTTTCCAGAGGACTAGATTCTCTAAGGCTGCCAAGTCTCCTTCCGCGCCAACATTCAATTACAATGACTGCTGAAAGCATATCCAGCAATCAGGTCTGCTCTAAGAGGAGTCAATCCTCGGGATCATGTCGAATGTTCGAGGAGAACGCCACAGTTTTCAAAGCAATTTCATGCAAATTACTGAACACTATCTTACATCACCATTCTTCAAAGTGTGATCCACAGACCACAGCTCAAACAGCACCTGGGCGGTTAGGCAGAAGGCGGTTTTGTGGGCCCAGTCCAGACTCACTGCCTCAGAATCACCTGCAGGGTCAGGGCGCTGGAGCTGAACTTCTAACATGCTCTGGGCCATTCCGAAGGAAACTGTAACTTGGCAACCATTGTCTTAGACAAGTCAAACCACAGTCTTGTAAGTTATGGATCAGTATCCCCATGTTACAGATGGGAAGCCTGAGGCACAGGGAAGGTAAGTGAATTGCCAGCAGGCAGAGAACCTTTCTGGAGCAAAGCTGGAAGGTGGAGGTAGGTCTTTGGCTCCAGGGGACACCTCTTCTCTCCACAATGGTCTGCTGGTCGTCATGCCCCAAGTTGGTGGTAAAATCACAAAGCTCGGGGGCTGAAAGTGGCTTGGAGGTGATGTAATTTGACCCATCAGGGCCAACTGCCAGGGAGGTAATGAAAAAGAGCCGAGGCCCTCAGACCTTTGAAAGTTTAAATTATACCTTTCTGACTGTGCATGCCTCGTGTAATCCTCAAAGATTTATAATTGTGACAGCCTAGGAAAATTGCAGGTGACTTGAAGCAATTTAATGATAATAAAAATAAAATAAAAACAGTAAACAGCACTGCTGCTC
Source organism: Cabassous unicinctus (assembly GCA_029593785.1). Lineage (NCBI taxonomy): Eukaryota > Metazoa > Chordata > Mammalia > Cingulata > Chlamyphoridae > Cabassous > Cabassous unicinctus. The sequence goes on from JAQZBX010020119.1 coordinate 20,275, forward strand.
CCTCTAATTTCCCAGCATCTTTATCATATAAATGCCTCCCATTCTTTCCCCCACAGACGATTAATGAATCTGCAATTGCCACTGGGTGCTGTGCTCACTTCTCCTTAATTCTCTTCCTGGTGCAGCTCCAGCTCTGGGGGGAGGGGCCTCTCCCAGCTCCCAAGCGGGGCTCTCACAGGGCCGCCCAAGACTGCAGAAGCCGCCCTCAGGACAGGCAGCAGCCTCCCGACACCGGGCTCTCCTGCCTGGCTCCTCGCCCCATCGGCCCAGCACTGGCCGCCCCAGCCCACTTTCTCCAGGAGCCTTGCCATCCGAGCTACCACAAATTGACCTTCTCCCCGGGTGTCTCCTTGCCTCTCTCCTGGTGTTAATATGAGCCTTAAAGAGCTGCAAACTCAACAAGTCTCTTTTATGCAGGTTAATTCAGAGAGCAGCCAAGCTGTGATCAAATGACCTTTACCCACTTCCCTGCTAATTTTGATGGGCAGCTCCATTTTCCTTCTCCCTCCCTCTAAATTGGAAATCTATCAATTTTCGAGGTAAACAGAAAACGAAGACACATAGGCCCAAGCAACACACACTCGCATGCCTACACCACCAACACTCACACACAGTTGTTGAGATGGGGCCAGACTGGACCTGTTTTGTTTTTGTTTTAATCCTAAACTGGATCCTGAAAGAAAATAAAGGTTCCATAAGACAATTCTTTCTCCACAATTTTATTTCTTTTTCCATCAGTGGGCTACAATAGCAATAATAAATAATAAGAACAATAACGATAAACACTAGCATTTATCAAGTGTTTACTAATGAGGCACTCATCAAGGATTATCTCATTTAATTTTCTCAACACCTCTATGAAATGGGAACTTTGATTATTCCCATTTTATAGAAAAAGAAACTGAGCCTTAAAGAGATTATGGAAAACGCTCCAGCTTCACACACATGGAAAGAAGCAGGGTAAGGATTTGAGCCTGGACGCCCTGATCCCAAAGCCTTGCTTTGTTACTTACTAGCAGTGTGGCTTGGGGCCCCTCACTTTTTCACAGAAGCTTTAGGGTCCTCATCTGCAAAATGAGGGTAAGCTCTACCTCACCAGGTTCCTGGGAGGCTAACTTAAGTGGAAACCATATTTTGAAGGATACAAACCACTGTCAGTTCACCATTATTATAATTATTAATTCAATTAATTTCCTGTACAAATATTTCCTGATTACCTACCACCTGTCAGCACTGTTCAAGGCCTGGCTATACACTAGCCATCAAAACAGATAAATGTACCAGTACCCAAGGAGCAGGAATTCTAGCTGGGGGGATGGATAAAGAAAAATAAACAAGTAAACTACACAGCATGTGCGCTGAAGCTTAAGGCTGTAGAGAAAGTAAAATGGGAGAAGGGGTACAAGGAGTGATGGTGGGAAGGTTGCAATTGTACATGGGATGGTCAAGGAAGACCTCACAGAGAAAGCGATCAGACAAAGGCCTAAGGATGTTGGGGAGCAAGCCAGGCAGTTTTCCAGGGAAAGAGCAGTTCAAGTAGTGGGAACCTCAAGTACAAGGCAGAACCAGCAAAGACGCCAAAAGCTGGAGTTGGGGCAGGGGGAGGGGTGGTGAGCCCAGAGAGGGAGAAGGGGCGGCCTTGCAGGCCACTGGATCTTACTGTATGTGCAGCGGGGTTTTGAGCAGGGCAGTGATATGTCACATTTAAAAGGATCGTTCTCAATGCTATAGGAGGATAAGTGGAGAAACTGGGAGACCAGTTTGGGGCCTGTTGCACTAATCAAGATGATGAAAGATAATGGCTTGAACCAGAGAGGTAGCAGGGGAAATGATGAGATGTGTTTGGATTCCGAATATATTAGAACCAACAGGATTTGCTGATGGATTGGATGTGGTGTGTAAGAAAGTGAAGAGTCACTGATGACTTCAGATTCTTTTGATCTGAAGAATGGAGTTGCCACTTACCAAAATGGGGGGAAGAGGGAGGAGCAGCTTGGAGGGGAGGACCAGCAGTTCATTTTCAGACATTGCAGTGAAGATGTCAGCTAAGCAGATGGGTATGAGCGTGGATCCAGGAGTGAGGGCTGGACTGGAGATAGAAATGTGAGGGTTGTCATATCTGCCCTAAACTTAGAGCTGTGGCACCAGATGGGATCATTAGCACAGGCAGAGAAGAAGTCCAAGAATGAAGGCCTGGGACACTCTGGCATTAAGAGGACAGCGAGTTAAGCAGCAGTCAGTGAGGAGAGGGGAAAACCAGGGGAGAGTGATGTCCTGAGAGCCAAGTGAAGAAACTGTTGGGAAGGAAGGGTCGTCAGTTCTGCAAATGCCAGTGATGAGTCAAGTTGGATGCAGATGAAGAACAGACCACTGACTTCAGCAACTCAGAGCTCCTTTGTGGCCTTGACAGTCATAGTTTCAGTGGCGTGGTGGGGGTGAAAGTTGAACTGGGATGGGTTCAAGACAGAATGGGTGGGAAGCGGGTGTGGCTCAGTGGATAGAGCCCCCGTTTACCATATGGGAGGCCCGGGTTCGCGTCCAGAGGCCTCCTTGTGAGGGCACGCCGGCCTGAGCAGTGCGGTGGGCTGATGCAACAACCTCACGGCAGGAAGCGGGTGTGGCGCAATGGATAGAGCACCCGTTTACCATATGAGAGGCCCCGGGTTCGCTATCCGGGGCCTCCTTGTGAGGGCAGGCCGGCTCGCGCGGCACCGTGGGCTGATGCGGCAAAACCTCATAGCAAGGGGGAGATAAGCAGACACAGAGAAGACACCCAGCGAATGGACACAGCAGCACAAGCGGCAAGGGGGGGGTAAATAAATAAAATAAATAAATCTTTTTTAAAAAAAAAAAGACAGAATGGGAGCAGAAAAAATTGGAGGCACGGGTGTAGACAACTCTTGAGTTTTGCTGAAGGGAGATATGGGATCAAGAGAATTTTTTTAAGTAGGAGAAGTAATAGTGTGTTTTCTGCTGAAAGCAATAATGCAGCAGAGGGGGAGAGCTGACGATACGGGAGAGAGCAGGGAGAATCACAGAGTGATCCTGTGGCAAGCCTGACAGGTGTGGGATCGGGCACACACATGGAAGGTCTGACCTTAACCAGGAGAACGGGCAGGAGAGAGGCAAACATGCATGAGTGGGTGAGTCGAGCTGGTGACGCCAGAGGCAAAGTCACCAGCAGAGTGGGAGGATGGAGAAGAGGTGCTGGAGCTTCCAGGAGAGGGGACAGCAATGAAACAGTCACGAAGGAGAGTGGAAGAGCGAAGGGCTGGAAATTGAGTGGGGTTGCGGGGCAGCACTCAGGGCCTGCCTGAGGATCGGCTCATGCACCTGAAGACTAGGCTATGGTCTTCTCCAGCCGTGTTCAGCTGCACGCGTGTAAGCCCCAAGCCAGCAGAGAGTGGGGCTTCAAAAGGGATGGGTTTTGCTAGCTCACACTCAAAAAGAGGAGGAGCAGAGAAGCTGAGGGGTAGGCAAGAGTGATTGTAATGAAGGACTCTGGAATTTAAGCTGGATAAGGATGACTAGCAGGACTGGAGAGAGCAGGGGATCACTGAAGGGTATTTGGATCAAGGGGTCATGTGTTCCAAAAGGGTGGAGTACTGTGAGATAGAAGGAGTCCAGCAGGGGCAGTTACTGGCATTAACAAGGCCTGGGGTACGTCCATGGACGAGAGTGGCTAGGGAAGGAGGGAGCACAAGGACATTGGAGAAGGGTGCCAAAGAACCCATGGGCCAAGGTACTGGAGGGATTGTGGATACTGACATCACCAAGAATTATGAGAGAGGTAGTACTGGAGAGAATGACAGTGAGCCAGGAGCAAAATACTGCAGAAGCAAGGGCAGGTGACCAGGAGTTGTACTTAGAGGGAGAACTGAGAAGAACGTGGAAGCAGGAATGAGAGGCAAGGACGTTTCCTACACCACCTCCAGGCTCAGTGGATTGATGGTTGTGAGACAGAAAATAGCCACCAAAGAAGAGGGCTACCTCTTAGGGGAGAACCAGGGAATTTCAGAGACTGAGGACGTGAGAGACCACGAGTTCCCGAAGGCAAGTGCGACGATGGGGAGAGGGGAAGTTAAGCTGCTGGCCTGATTGACTTAAACTCAGGTAAAGGGCAAAACGAACAGCCCTTGTGGGCTAAGGCGGAGAGTGGCGGTGAGGCTGCGGCTGCTGGGAGGAAAGGAGGGTGCAATGTGTGGCTGGGCTCTTTCCAAGAGCACCGAGAGTTCTGGAAGCCCCTAGCATTTTACCAAAGGTGATACAGAGAGGCTTGAAGTTATATGTATTATCATTATCACTACTACATCATCAGTCAGGCTACTTAGGTGTAAACAATCCAATACATTCTGGCTAGTTCTTGCCCAAAAAAAAGACATATATTAAAGGATCTTAGGTAAGCTCCCAGCAACTTAGAGCTGTGACCATGCAGTCAGAACTAATGCCTGATCTTTCTGCAAGTACTCTTCTGCAGAAATACTGCCTCCTTTTGGCTCCCGTGATGCTCAGGACAGAATACCACTACCGCTCTCAAAGAACCAAACACCTCTACCACTGCGTCGACCAAAAAACCGATTCCCCTTGGCCTGGCAGCACCCCCCCCACACACACTGCCCACTCTAGACAAGTCTCTATGGATGAGTCTGGTTGGCCAAACGTCAGTCACATGCCAGAGCTTACCTGCAAGGGAGACTGTTGGTGCACGTTTGGGTATAATTTACCCAAATCTATGGAGCGTGTTTGAAGATTTTGCAAACCACAAATGTCAAATAGCTCTTAAATCATAATAATAAATAATAATTGTATTATAACAATTATTACAATTTGTTTGAACTTTGCAATGCAGAAATGGGGAGGATTCTGTGCAGCCACTTCACCACTAGGAGCTCAGAGGAGGCTTTAACTTTCCACAGCAGTTGAGAATGCTATTCCTATTGATTAGTGCCAACATCTCAATAAGGCACTCACATGTTCCCAGGTGGGACTTTAGGCCTGAGCCTTCCCAGAGCAAGACCAGGCCTATTTAGAGCTCACTCCACTCTTCTGAATAGAGAAGTAGATTCTTGAGTCTGGAAAGACAAGATGATATAACTTCTACTTACTGAGCAACCCCTTTGTGCCTGCCACTGTAATCTTCACTCTGTATGCATTATCTCATTTAATCCCCGAGGCGACTCTCTGAAGAAAGAAGTGTGATAACCATCTACAGGTAAGAAAACAGAAGCTTAAAGAAAATATTAGTAAAAGCATGTTCACTGCATGCTGATGGGCAGGTTGCACACTGCACAACTCCACAGTGCGTAATTATTCTCTGCGTGGATGGCACCACCTGGAGTTGTGCTGGACACAACCTGTGTGCCCATACACCATGTCCCTGCTCATTTGCTTCCAAAGTCCATTTTCCTCACAACAATATTACAGAGTCCTGTAATCAAAGTCTTTTAAGTAAGAGTTCCTTAAGGTCAGGAAAGATTTCATCCTTGTATCCACAGAGGAGAGCACAGTGCCTGGAACATAGCAGGTGCCCAATAAAAGGCTACAAGATCAAAGGCGACCAAAGATGAACATGAATGCGTTCATCAACTCCTGAATCACTAGATCTACAGAGGCACCACTTGAAGCCTGAAACAGGTAGTTTAAAACAAATGAAAGGAAGAACTACTGCTTTGCACAGCTGGTTGTCAGCTTATAAAACTCATTAACCCAAGAGGTGGTATAGGCAGCAAATACTAATGGAATCCAGGTGTGTCTCGGAACGTTCAAGGCTTCTACAGCCGGAGTGTACTATTAAGGAGAATAGCCAAGAAAGGGTCTGACATTGTTTGAGTGTGCACCATTCAACAGGCACTGGGCTAGATTGAACACATTGTTTTACTAATCTCTCCAAGTCTATTTCCTTGCATGTAAAATCAAGCTAATATTACCTACTTACCCAGAGATGTTGTGAGCAGTAAATAAAATAATATATGTAAAGCACTTAGCCTAGGCCTGGCACAGAGTTAATGCTCAACAAATGGTGACTATTATTCCTAGAAATAATTACAAGAAGAAGAAATGAAATTGTGTTTACATTTCACTGGCAGGAAAGAATTTCACAAAACTTGCATCTCATACGAAGGAACCAGATTCAATTATCAACTCACATGGACACTTCACTGATGATGACTTAAAAAAACTAACCTTTAGCCTTTGGGATTTCACAGATAGAAGAACAACTTGATTATTCTTCTTCCTTGTTGTGATTTTCAGCTAGCGCTATTTTTAACTAAAGCAACAATGTAATGATAATCACCAACTGCAAGCACCCTCCCCTCCCCACTTCATATAATTTCTACCAAGAGCTTCCAGGGGCCAACACTGTGTCAGGCACCACATAAAATACTTGGATGAGACTTCTGCCTTCTTATGTGGAGATTTCTATGCAGAGTTTGTGGGCATTATGGTATACAGACAAGATGAATAAATTACTACCTCTAGAAGCCAGAACTCGGAGAAAGCCACTGCAAATTTTCCACCTTTTTCATGCATAGAACCAAATTCCTTTCCTACAAACCTGCCCTTAGTTCCTTGGATACCTGCCGTACTGTGCTGTGAGCTTCTTGCAGGCAATGAGCAATTGGCTATGTGACATTTCTTCTCTGAGTCTACAGAGCCAATCACAGTGCTTGATACAAAGTAAATTTTGCCAGAAAGAGACTGGAAAGGTGGATGGGTGGGTGGATGGATGGATGGATGGATAGTTGGACAGAGAGGTGGGAAGATGGATGAATGAAGCAACATGGTATAATTAACACTAGCCTAGGCTCTCAAATATACTAGGTTCCTAATCCAGCTCTACCATTATTTAGCTGGGTGACATTGAAAAAATTGCTTAAGCACTCTGAACTTTAGTTTCTTATCTATAATAGTACCTACCCTGTAGGTTCCTTGTAAGAAAATCCATATAAAGCACTTATTCATTGATCAACAAATGATTATTGAGCTCCAACGACGTGCAAGACACTGGTCTAGCCTTGGGACTGCATCATTAAACAAACAGATAAAAATTTAAAATTCTCGACCTCTTAAAGCTTACATGAAAATGGGGGAAACAGACAAAACATATAAATTAGACAATTACATAGCATATTAGAAGGTGAATGTTTGGGGGGAAATAGAGTTGAATAAGGGAGATATGGACAAGGAAGGGTTTACAATTTAAATTAAAGTGGTCAGGGTGATCCTCACAGGTGGGGACATTTGGACAATGACTTGAAGGAGTGAAGAACTGAGCCAGGGGGTTGTCTGGAGAAGAACTTTCAAGGCAGAGGGAACAGCCAGTGCAAAGGTCCTGGTGTGTGTGTGGGGGAGTGTGCCCAGCCTATTGGAAATGCAGAGGACAGTAGGGCTTCAGCATCAAGTGTGAGGGGAAGAACGGAAGGAGATGAGGTCAGAGAGGGGACGGGAGGGCAGAATCCCATAGGGCCTTATGGGACACTGTAAGGTTTGGGTTTGTTTGTTTTTTTGTGGTGGTGGTGGTTGTTTTTTCTGCATGAAAAGGGATCCCCTTGAAGAATACTGAGCAGAAAAGGGGCATGGTCTGACACCCTTGAATAGGATCACTTTGTTGTGTATAAGGCTTGACACCTAACTGGGACACACTGGTAACTATTATGATTGCTTGACAGAGATAGCTACCTTCTTGGGGGTCTTAGCAAGACTGACTGGCTTCCTAATTACTTACACCATCTGTTTTCATAAGGCGAAGCAAAGAACTCTGCAGAATCGAGTAGAAGGAATTGGAAGCTGGCACTGCAACTCTGTATGACTCACTGTCAAGGTGCTCCCTAGGGTGTAGGGAGAATGGGCATGTGTGCAGGCAGGTGACTGGCTCCAAGAGAGGACTACTCTGAAAGCACCCCTGTCCTTGCACATCTGCTCAGGGGCGCTTCATCTGTAGCTGTCAGGGCAGCCTCTTCTGGGCCGGGGAGAGGAGCTGACGTTCCACCAAGTTGGTGGAAAGGACATGCACAAGGGCCCTCAACAACTCCCCCTCCTCCTCCTCCTCCCTCCTCCTCCCTCCTCCTCCCTCATCTTCTCCATCATCTCCTCCCTCATCTTCTTCATCAACACCATCACCATTTATTCAAAGCTTACTCTGCCACAGCTGTGATAAGCACTTTATGTGCATTAAATTCTTTAACCCCACAATAACTCTCTGAGACAGGTTCTTCTACCAAGTTCTTTACCAAGGAAGCAACTGCAGTCAGAAGAGGCTAAGTAACTTGCCCAAGGTGCCTCAGCTCTTAGGTGGCAGAGCTGGGACCGTGAATACAGGTCGACTGGCTCCACAACCTGGGCCCACAGCCATTATGCTGCCTGCCTGTAACTGATTTTTTTCTGGAATGTATCATTCTTCTTCATTCAGTCAATCTCAAATGTTGTTAAAATGTCCTGATAGCAAGATAGAGTAGAAAGGATTTGTAAGAGGCAAATCTGGCAGCCCATTCCAATTTATTTGACTACGAGCCCAAAGTGTGTCCTGCTATTTCTCTGGGTGTAAGCACGTGCATACAGATATAGAGAGAAGGTAGACGTAGACATGGGTGTCGAGATGGCTCTGGCTGAGGATAAGGCTTACGCTCTCCTGGGAGGGGGATAACAGAGGTCCATAAGCAGACCTTAGCTCTGCCCCTCACGACCCGGGAGAACTTGGGAGCCTTCCTCTCTTCACACCTCCATTTTCTCAACTGTAAAATGAAGACGATTATACTACCTACGTCATAGGGTTGTTATGATGCTTCAATGTGCTAAAGCACAATCTAACAGGAAAACCAATAAACACTTTGAACTACAAAATATGTAGATATTGGCTAGCATCTGAAATCCATCCCGGGCATGGCCATCTTCAAGCCAGAGCCTTTTAAAGAGGAGTTGCACTAGCGCAAAGGAAAGGGACCTCTTGAAAGCCTGGTACTAACCTTTGAATAAAGAGACGTGGGCCTGGAGGATGCATCAGGAATGCACACAGCTCAGGTTAGGGGCTGCCAACACCTCCAGCTCAGGCAGGCCCAGGCTTCTGCCCCCATGTGAGCTCCTCAAGGAAAAGGCTTCCAAGTGTACTGCCCTCACTGTCTGCAGCAGGATCTGTCGAGCCCACCAAGGGTTCAGCATGGTGGGGTCTGCCCTAGAGCTGAGCTCCTGCACAGCATCCTGGAGACAGGAATTCTTGTTTCCTTCACACTGAGCACGAAGGAACAGGGCAAACAAAGCCGCCGGTGCCATTTTAGGGTTACTCCATGGCGTGGGAGAGGGCAATTAATCTTCAAGGCCAGGGCTGTTAACTGCTGGTTCCCCAGCACACAGTACAGTATCTGGCCCATAGTACACACCCAATATTTGTGGAAGAAAAGAATAAAGAAATAATGGGAGGAAGGAGGAAACTTTGAGTTTTCTAATAAAGAATACATTCAGTATGTAAGTGTTCGTTTTGTCATAGTGTGTTATATCAGTGGGTGGAGACCCACACAATAATCAAGAAAATATCAGACTCCCATCCTGGGGAGTCCTGCTATGTTCTCAATTAGAGGGACAAGAATCCTTCAAGAACATAGGCAGTACCTAATAAAAGAAAACAGACCAATATGTCAAGACTTCATTATTATTGCCAGTAACTATGAAACTTATTCTTCAAAAATTGGAACTTAGTGGTTACCATAGGTTCCGAGGGGAGGGGGAGGGAAGAATAGAATAGATGGAATGTACGGCATTTTTAGGGCATTAGAATTGTTCAGCATGATCTTGCAATAACAGATACAGGTCACTTCAAACTTCAAATTTCGTCAAAACCTATAAAAGTGTACAATCCAAAATGTAAACCATAATATAAACCATTGACCATGGTTAGTAGCAATGCTTCAATATTTGTACATCAATTATAACAAATGTACCATCCACATGTAAAATGTTATTAATAGGGAAGAGGGGAAAGGGGAAGGATGTTGGGTATATGGGAATCCCCTATATTCTGTATGTGACTTTTCTGTAATCTAAAGCTTCTTTGAAGATAAAATGAAAAAAAATAAGACACTGGAGAAATATATGGAAGAAATGTCACTGTATATACAAGACAACAGATCTTACAGTGATGAAAGACACAATATCTTTTACAAAAATTATTTCAAAATTTTTTTAAATTTACATTTTATTGGTTTTTTTTAAAATTATTTCATTTTCTTATTAATGTTATTTGGTTATTTTGTTGGCTTCATTTTTAGAGAGGTTTTAGATCACAGAAGGGTCATGGGGGAGGGGGAGGATCACTGGTGCAGTGTGTCAGTGATGGGGGGATGCATGTGAAGGGGTTCACCTGGGGCATGCTGCTAAGGCATATGAATAGTTCAAGTGTTCATGGAACAGTGTCTCAGTGGGTGGAGATTCACACAATAACCAAAAGAATATTGAATTCCTATCCCAGGGAGTTCTGCTACATTCTCTAATAGGATAGCAAGAATCCCCCAAGTGCAAGGGCAGTGCCTTGTGAAGGAAGACAGACCACTATGCCAGGCCTTTGATATTGTTGATTGTACTTATGAACCTTTTCTTGTGAAATTGAAACTTAGCCTAGAATTATACACTGCCTAAGAGTTACCTCCTGAAAGCTTCCTTGTTGCTCAAATGTGGCCTCTCTCTAAGCCAAACTCAGCATATAAGCTCAGCATATAACCTTCCTCCTGGCATGGGACATGACTTCTGGGAATGAGCCTCCTTGGCACTGAGGGATTATTACCAAGCACCAACTAGCAATGCATCTGGAAAAAAGACCTTGACCAAAAGGGGGAAATGAGTTTTTAAGGCTAAGAGATTTCAAAGTGAGTCAGGAAGTCATTCTAGAGGTTAAGCTTATACAGGTCTCAGCAGGATCTTGTTGACTGCCACAGTAAACAGTGCCTCAAAATAACAGCGCTCCTGAGGGCTCTAGAGACATCCAGAAACTATAAGCAGGGCAGACAGCTCAGGAATTCAGCACCCTGTCAGTGGGCCTTACTTTGGAATTTATGCTCCCCAGTGTAACAGATTTAGACTCATTTATAGGTTCTCTACACATGGCTCTTTTGCCCCTTTTATTTGAACCTATAATTAGCATTATACTTGATAAATATATGTCCCAGAGACTTAAATCTTTAGTCTGTCCACGTGCCATTTGAGCCCTGAATTTCAGCACAGTTGTCACATCTACTACTTTCCAGTTCATTGGACTCATCCAGGACAACTAACAAAGGGATGATGATCAGCAATGTCCATCCCAAGGAACAAAGAGTGTCTGCAACTGCAAGCAAGATAGTTCCATCCATCTGCCCCATGGGATCTAAGCTCCCTCTCAATTAGAAACAGAGTGGGCATCACCATCCCAAAATCTCCAAGATTGGGGAATGAACAATGGACTAAAGTAGACTTGTTATTATTCTACTATAGACTTACTATTCTAGCAGTGGAAGAACTCATCATTGATATAAAGGCAGTGGCCACCAGAAGTTCTGAGGGATGGGAGAGGGAAGAATAGGTGTAATAAAGGGACATTTTCAGGACATTGGAGTTGTCCTGCATGACACTGCAGTGATGGATACAGGCTATTGGATATTTTGTCATAACTTACAAAATTGTGCAGGACGGAGTATAAACTATAATATAAACTGTAGTCCATGGTTAGTGGCAATGCTTCAATATGTGTTCATCAATTGTAACAAATGTACCACACTAATGAAGGATGTTGTTAATGTGGGAAAGTGTGGGAGGGGGAGGGAAGGGAGGGAGGGGGGCATATAGGAATCCCTTATATTTTTTATATAACATTTATGTAATCTAAAGCTTCTTTAAAAATAAAAATAATTAATTTTTAAAAAAGAAAACATTCAGTTTTTCACCTGACCAAACAAATTTTCCCACCCCTTGGGGAAGTGACACTGATTTACTGGTTAGGGAAGGACTTTAGGAATACACCTGGGGAACAGGTGTAGCCCTGAGGCCCCCTCCCCTGGAAGATGACTTGCCTTCCCATCACATGACAGTTATCCCAGCCCCTGGAGCTTTTCCAGAATCCCACCATGGTCAAGTATAAATAAGCAAATCACATGACGGCAAGCACCTCCATTTGTTAATTAACAAATAAATCAGCCCTGTCTCACCAATTAAGAAAAGATACCTGGGACTGCAAAACGTGACTTTCCTCTCAGTGATAATAGGTGTTTGTCACTGGCCTTTAAGGTGCTGGGGGGCTGCTCACCTCTCCCTCCAGCCCCTGCTTCCTTCACACAGTCATAATTCTCTCTTTGGAACTACGAGAAGGCCCCTGGTAGGTGTGTGTTGGGGAGGCTTCCCTGCCTCATCTTCCTCTGTGTAGGAGAGTAATTAAGATGGACAGCAAAGCCAAAGTCCTAAGCACCAAGTCCAGATGGACTTGCTCTTCCTCCTGCCCTCCATCCCAGCATCTACAGTCCACCTCTTAGGTGAGGACAGCACCTGAGTCTGTGGACCAAGAAGCAAAGGGGTATTTCTAAAACCAAGGTTCTGCATCAGATTCACCCAGGGAGCTTGTAAAAGTGCAAATCCTTGGGTCCCACCAATTCCTCTTGAAACAGAATCTCTGGAAGTGGGATCAGAACATTGCCATTTTAACCTGCTCCCCAGGAGATTCTTATAGTTTGACAACCACTGATGAAAACTCTTTCTTTCCTTCTGCTTGGAAAAAAAAATATTTAGAGGTACCAGAAATTGAACCCAAGATCTCATACATGGGAAGCAGGCACTCAACCACAAGTTGCCTCCACTCTGAAAGGAGAGTTGGTTTTTTCGTTTGTTTTGTTTTTAGGAGGTACTGGGAATCAAACCCAAGACCTTGTATATGGGAAGCAGGCCCTCAACCACTTGAGCTACATCTGCTCCCCGGCTTGGAGATTCAGATTTTCTTTTTTTACATTGGAGAATAAAGGGGAGATG
>JAQZBX010020120.1:0-33248 GCA_029593785.1 Cabassous unicinctus
CTCCTAAACGGTAAGACAATAAATTCCCGTTGTTTAAGCCATTCCATTGTGTGGTATTTGTCACGGTAAAAATGGATTTTGCAGATGTAATGACAGTCCCTACTCAGTTGGTGGTGAGTTCATTGAAAGAGAGATTATTTTTGGTGGGCCTGACCTAACTAGGGGAGCAAGTAAAAGAGACAAGAAACCTCAGCAACCACTCTCCTGCTAGGAAAGCAAAACAGCCTTGCTGTAAACTATGGGCATCCTCTCAGGTTCTATCCTGCTAGCGATCCCAGTCGAGAGCAAGCAAGAAAATGAGGACCTTAGTTCTACAACCACAAAGAGCTGAATCCTACCAACCAGAATGAGCTTGGAAGAGAACCTGGAACTCCAGTTGCAACTCCATCTCTGGCCAACACCTTAAATCCCGAGGAGAAGACTTAGTCACTCCATGCGTGACTTCCGACCGATGGAAACTGAGATAATAAATGGTGGTTTGAAGCTGCTAAATTTATCGTAATCTGTTACGCAGCAATAGAAAATGAATATCACCCTTATATTATACTCTTTCACATACACAATTTCATAGTTGGCTTCTAGAGCTTTTTAATTTTGCTCTGATGAAAGCATGTTCAGTTTTATTCTTTCCTATTGTGGAAATAAAGCAGACTAATTTGGGATATGAATGTATTTCAAAGTTAAACTCCCAGCAAATTGTAAGGACCTGTGGCCAATTTACTAATCTTGAACCACAATTTGGTGAAACCAGGTAATTAATAATAATACTGACTAGTAATAACAATACTAATGGCAAACAACCAATATTTCTTTCACACTTAATATGTAAAACTTCCCATTAAAAACCTTGCGTTTATTTTCATTATCCTCATTTAACAGATGAGGAAATATCCTTAGACAAATGAAGTGACTGGCCAAAATTCAACAGTCACTAAGTGTTGAAGCAAGACAGCCTGACTAGAGAGACTGGCTTTTGACTGATGCCTTCACATTCTTGTGATTTTTTTTTTTAACAACAGGAAGGGTCATTTTTGAAGAAGGCAACCAGGAAGGTTATTACATTTGGGATAGAGAGTGCAATTCATCCAAAACAACCAAATTCAATATTCTTAAATATTTGAGAACATGATGCATTAAGATTCAGTATAATCTCATAAATTTATCAACCAGTTACCTATATTCTTCACACACCAAACTGCCAACAACCACAACCCTGGTAATCCCAAATCATAATGAAATTTAATTGAACTGCTAATAGAGTTAAATAGAAATTCTATAGATTAGTAAACCTTTAATAGAATTTTATAGATAATTTAAATTAAGGCCCTCATTATATACATTAGTGATATGAATCTTAGGAGACAGAGTAACTTGCTCAAGATGAGCTCATTTTCCTTCTCAATTAACATTGCCCTCAAGAAAAAACGAAATGGAAATGAAGGAAATGAAGGCACAAGATATAAAGTCTGCTCATTGCCCTGGAATCACCTTTAGTTGCTTTTCTTCAAGGTTGAATGTAAATGTTTCCTTCCTTGCCATGTGCAGAATCACGGTCAGTGGTGACAATCAAGTCAGGTGGGTACCAGCAGGCCATGACCTTGAGGAGCTGTGTAAAATCAACAGAACAACAACAAAAGAGAGGAGCCAGGCAGCAAGTACTAGCCAGTTCCAAGGCCACAGAAGGCAATCTGCTAGCGAAAAACAAGACAGAAACCTAAAAGTCTAGCTAGAGAAGGGATAAATCTGAGTGAGTAGTGTCATTGAGGGGCTCTGCTGTATGGCATCCCTGTTTCTTAAATCTGAACTCTCGGAACTTGGGGGGATTTTAAGCTAATTGATAAAATCTGCTGCAGTATTTGTTGAGAAATAGGAGATGGACTATTGAATTTTCAAATCTAGCCATATTTTCAGAGCCTTCCCGTATTAAATCCTTACTTCAGTGATTGTATACAGGAATCCAGATAGTACCTTATACTCTAATGCTCTTAATATCCTGGGAATTTTCTTAATAATTCCAGATACTTCCATGACACTATTTCAGTTACCATATACTCCACAACACACCCACACACCTCTGCACAATTTCTCTCCAGCTCCTCTGGCAATCCTTTAGGAAATAACCTACAAGTCATTTCCAAAAGCCTCATCCACTGTATCTTTTTGGATGATAGATATGCAGAAAGTGCAATATTATGAATGTCCACTCAATAGGGCCAGGTATTGACTACAAGTCATAGCAAGCATGTACTAAATCCATCCCAATAAATTTACTCAAATCAATGGCCATTGGCTGTTTAAAACCAGGATCAGTAACAGTGACAGATTTCAATGCCATTCTAGGAATTTATGTTAATACAACCAGCACCCACATTAAACTTGACCCTGTGGCATAGAAGACAGGTAATCAATACCCTTATATCCCTGGTTGGATTACACTCTTCTTGGAATATGCTAATTAAAAGTCAACCATAGTGCTAACATTTTCTACATAATTAAGATAATCTTATAAAAGGTAAAATAAATTATAATGTAGTGAGCACTTTTGTTAGAAAAGTAATGTCAAACTGAATAACACTCAAAAAACCCAATTGCCAATAATATCTCTGTTCGTGAGAATTACTGAGCTGATGCAGAATTTGGTAAGGATGGTTTGGCTGAAAGAGGTCCCCAAAGCCAAAACTATGTCACAATTTTTTTGTGTGTTGCTATTATCTATTAATATTAAAGTAGTCCAAATACATGTGTGCCATAAGTACATGTGTGTGTGTGTTTAAAATGTACCAGCTCCAAATACGGAATATTTGGAGGTGTTTTTGTACTTTGGATAACGTGTAGGTAGAAAAAAATTTAAAGTAATAGAATGCATTATTTAATGTCAGTGTAGCTTTCAATGTGACTCAAACTTAATGATTTTTTTTGAGGGGAAAAAATAAATGTGTTGAGTTCTATCAGATGTCTACTCAATTTCAAACTGTAGATAGTGTTTTAAAAGAAAATTTATTTTGGAAGTTGTAAAAGTAATTATTCTGCAACTATAGAACTGTTGCCTTTTAAAAGATGCATGATTGTTTGGCCTTGGTCTCTGCAGAAAAAGCAGAAGGGGTTTTGGGGGAAAGATTATACATCTAGAGATCAGAAATATCCAGATCTAAAAGAAAATGAGAAAACATTTAAGATATATTGAAGAAGAATGAAAAAAAATAAAATCTTGTCATAGGTACTTTAAGAAATCCAAAGAATCTATGACAAATTAGAATTACACACAATCTTGGACATTTCTAATTGACCAATGCCCTTGGTAGGTTTTTTACCATCTGATAAATATTCTCATTGACATTCTCCCTTTCCTTACTGGCCTCCTCCTCCTCCTACTTTTTTCCAGTGAGTTACAAATTATGAATGCAATAGTTTGTTTCTATTCCTCCATAGTAAAAGATTTCAAGAAGAGCAAGGGCCAAATAATTGCAATATATATGCAACCTCTCAAGCATCCATCCTTAAACTCACTGGGCTCACTCATTCATTCAGCAGGTAATGATTCACCATAAACCAAATGCTGTGCTCTAGTCTAGGCAGTGGGGAAACAAAAAGGAATAAAACGCCCAAGAGCCTTTACTAAAGGAACCTACTTCAACTCTTTCAGCCAAACCATCCTTACCAAATTCTGTACCAGTTCAGCTATCTTTATTCTTTATTAGAGCTTACTACATCTGAAATCCATTCTTCTTTTAAACTGTAGCTTCCAATATCTTTAGTTTTGACCCTCCAAACCCTATTTCCCATGTAATTTGAGGCTGCTTCCATTTTTCTCTTGAGAATTTCCAGCGACTCAAACTTAATTTTTTGCTTCTTTCAAAACAACAATCTACGCAACAAATGACAATTGCATCTCATGCATTCAACAAAATAAGTGTATTGAGAAACAATAAGAACTAGGGACAGTTCCAAGCAGTAAAGATAAGAAATGAACAAAGTAGACAAACATCCTTGCTTTAAAGAGTTTATGCATAGTTCGTTTATATATATACACATTTTTCTTTGACACTACTTGAGTAACTACAAGGAGAAAAAGTTTGTGTTATGGGTTGAATCATGTCCCCCCAAAAAGACATGATACATTCCTAGCCCCTACTCCCATGAATGGGACCTTATTTTGAAAAAGGATCACTGCATTTGGAATTAGTTAATTCCTCATAATTAATATGTGAGCATGCTAGAGTAGGGTGTGCCCTTTATCTAATAGCTGGTGTTCTTATAAGGGGAGAAGAGACACAGAAAAGACACAGAGGACACAGTCACGTGATGACGGAGGCAGAGACTGAAGGGCTGTAGCTGCAAGCCAAGGAATGCCAGAGATTGCTGGTACACCACCAGCAGCTAGGAAGAGGCAAGACAGGACTGCAGCCTACGGTTTCAGAGGGAGCGAGGTCCTGCTGACACTTGCATTTCAGACTCGAGGCCTCCAGAATTCTCAGACTGCCAACTGCTGTGTTTTAAGCCACCCAGTTGTGGTAGTTTGTTTCAGCAGCCCTAGGAAGTGAAGGCAGATGGTGTGCCTGCCTCTACAAAATCTGCAGTGCTTATTAGGAGAGCTCTGTCAGTGTAGACTTTTCCATTGCCAGGAAAACACATTCTATATGATTCCAAATTATAGCAAAACTAAATATAAAAGGCAAAACAAAAATCCTAACCAGATCCCAAATCTATAAATAATATCACAGTGGACTATTTAAAATTGCTATATTTAACTAATTGTGAGACAAAATTAAAAACATAAGGTAGAAAAATATTAAAACCAAGATAGAACTCTAACCTAAAGTTAAATGATGAAAAACATGTCATCACGGAATTCTTCTCTACATGCTCTTTACATGTCTTTTACCCCTGGGAGTCTTGGGCACCCCGGAAAGCCTTCTCTTATGTTCAGCTCTCACAAGACAATAAATTATACTCCATTTCAGTGCAATGCTTTTAAGGTTCCAAAAATTAAATGGAAAGAAACTCTAATTTTTGATACACATAATTACCTATGCTTGGCCACACTATTGCTTCTTCTTTACTGATGATCATTCTATTCCCAAGAAAAAAATTATTATGAAACTCCAGGACGGGGAATTGCAATAATCAGGGACCTTTTTTTTTCAGTGATACTTCTATGTTGCTATTTTATCTAATTCCTGATTCTTTCCCTAGAAAGAATTTCAAAATAAGAATATTCATTTATTAATTCATTTGTCCATTCAACGTATATTAATACCCTTTGAATGCCATGTAAAATGCTAGGCCTCAGGAAACATAAAATGACGAAGAGGCAGTACTTGGAGTTGGTAGCATAATGGGGAGCATGGTAATAACTCATATATTTATAACAAAATACAATAAAGTTTAATAGAGATACGTAAGGGGTAAGAAGGTTAAAAAAAAGTGGAGTTTAGACGAAACATGAAAAATGGGAGAGACATTGGTAAAATGAAGGTTTCAAAAATATTTTGATTAATTAGCTTAATTTGAAAGCCTGGGTGTGCTATAAATAGATATTGCAATACGTCTACACAATTTATCTCAAAATCAGTTTTCTACTTGTAAAGCATGGGATGTTTAATTTAGAGAAAAATAAATTCTGATTTTATTTTTGTTCCAAACTAGCTAAAAGAGAAGGGATATGGGTGTTACAGTAAAAATAGGAAAGATTAGCATTTTGCATTTTTAATGTGTTTTCACTGCCTCTAGTCAACTTGTCTCCTGGAACTGGTCATGCAATTTCATTACACTTGGGCTTAGGTTCTGGTGTGAAACACCTTTCCATTTGTAAATGTTGGTAATGTTATCCCTGTTTCGATCGTATCTCCCACTACAATACCACCCTAAAATACAGGTTTCTATTCTTTCTTTCTTATGTACATTGAATTGGCCAGTCTGCCTGATCCATGTGCCTCTCTCTGGGCCACAGGCAAACCCACCAGCGCTATTCCCGAGGGCTGCTGTAGAAAGGGCTTCTGGGTTAGGAATAATGGGAGCTCTTGCATGGCCTGACTCAGGGGTGGAAATAAATGTGTATCCCACTGAAGCACCCCCATCAGTATGGTGGTGATGGTGCAAGAGGAGAGCCTTCAGAGCAGACCTTCTTCCCAGGAGATTGTTTACCCTTGCATGAGCTTTAGATGGACTTCCTGATTTTGGGGGGTCCTGAGGATGGGCTAGTGGGTAGCTGATATGGACTTAGGCTACTGCTTCCAGGCTTTCAATTTTCAATTTTTAACTGTACCTACCTTGCCTGAACTTTGTATCCTTTCTGTTTGGACTTTTATACTAACTTGCCCCCTTCTTAATCATTTCACTATGTAGCAGGATCCAAAACATTTGCTTTTTATTATAAAAGGCATGGTTATTTAATAAATTTCTATTAGCCATGACAGGTATAGTAGCTCCCACCATTTTTTCAGGCTCTTCTTTAAAATCCTATGAATCAAACTTTGTAAGTTAAAGGAGGAAGACATCGTCACTGTCTAGACCAACCTTATAACTTTACACAAAGAGGTAAATGGCCACATGAAAGGGACTCAAAGCCAACAGTGAGGAACAAAAGCTCTACCCAGGCTTTCCCATCCCATTCTCACTGTACTGCTGACTAACAGCACTTCACATTCTCAAAGTAAGAATTCCTTTATTAACATTACTTTGGGGATGAATGGAAAGAGTCCCAATTTTCAACCAGATAGGGATATCTGAATGACTTTCACCTGCATGAAATATGACTAGACTTGCCACAAAATTTAAAGGATACACGGCATGTTGGATTTTCAGTGATGTTTCATTTGAGAACAGTGAAAAGGAATACCAACTATATGGGCACAGATGTGAATAAGGCACAGGGTTTACTTAACTCAGCACAAATAAAGGATGTCAAAGCTGTATAAGAACTCTTACAAGAATGTTTAACAGCTTGTGGACTAATAATGCCACCTGGTGGGCAAAATTATAACTACAAGGAAAGATTCTAGGTAGACACATAAACAGTATAAACTTTTATGTGTGTATTTCATGCTAGGAAAGTAGTAAAGAGATTATAGTAAATTTTCTTCTATGAATTCACAGTAAAGTAACATATGGGATTTAAACCTATAAAAATATCAGTTTCTAAGGTCTCTCTTTCCACATAAATTTAAATAAGAGCAGCTAATAATTAGTACCAGATACCTCAGCTGTCATTTGCACAGGGTAAATTTAAGCAAACTGCTTAATTTCTTTGAGCTTCATATAATCTACATATATAATATCAGTTAATTCTCACAAGAGAACACTGTAAGGGGTATATTAATATTCTCATTTTTAAAAAATGAGAAATCAAATTCTAGGTCTTAAATTTAGCATTCGTTTTACAGCAATTAGTCCTCCCAGCCCTATTAACCCTTTGAATCTTAGAGTTTGGGCTAGATGGCACACAAAAATCTATGGTCTTCTATTTGCTTTGAAATTTTCATGTAGTTAGAATATGATTGATTTCTATTTTATTTGATTTTACATAAACAAAACCTGTATAAAGGGGATAAAGAATGTGTTTTCTAAAACAAAGATATCACCAAATCGGATTTGACTTCCATTTGGACACAGACTAGACTATTTTTCAGCCAGTATGAAGCTACAGTAGGAAAAAACATGACATCTTCTTAAAAAAATAAAAATAAAAAAATAAAAAAAAGAAAGATGGATGGAAGAGTGGGACACTGATATCTGCTCTGGATTGGGCAGGGCATTTGCGACTTTATGAGCCAGTGGGGCCTTTGCCTTCAGGCTGTGCTGCTAACTGCTCTGAGGAAGAGCAAAGGTCCTGCCCAGCCAGGGGGCCAGGGGTCATTCCTGGACACCTACAGTGGAGGTGCAGCCATGGAGAAGGGCGGCCACCCACTTCCTAACACTTCTCTCTATTCTTTTTTTAAAATTCGGGTTGATTGAAGTTTAATTCACACACAATTTAACTCATCCTTTTTCGGTGTACACTCTATGAGTTTTCACAAGTATACACAGCCATGGAACTGCCAGCTCAACTGAGAAACAGGATCTTTCCGTTATACCAAAAAGACTCCTTGTGCTTGTTGTAGTAAGTCCTTTCCTACGACCCCGAGGCCCTGGAAACTACTCCTATGATTTTTGTTCCTATCATTTTTGCCTTTTCTAGGCTGTTGTATAAATAGAATCAAACAGAATGTAGTTTTTTGTGCCTGGCTTCTTTTGCATCTGATAATGCTTAAGAAATTCATTCCATCATATGGATGTAACTCAATTTATGTATCCATTCATACTTAATGAATAGGTTATTTTCAGTTTTGGGCTATTATAAATAAAGCTGCTAAAAACATTTTTGTACAGGCTTTTTGGTGAATATACGTTTTAATTTGACTTGGAAAAATATCTTGAGATGGGATTGCTAAATCTTATGTTAAATATTTTTTTAAAATAGAAGAAATTGCCTAACTGGTTGCCAACGTGATCATTTTACTTTGCATTCCCACTAGAAATATTTCAGAATTCCTGGTATTTCATATCTTCATCAGTACTGGGTATTGTCCGCCTCCCTTATTTTTGAAAAAATTTGTGATGAACTGGTGCTATTTTTGTTTTTATTAGTGGATACCATTGACCATTGATGCTATCTGAACCCAAATTTTGCTTTGTGTGGAGATGTTTAAATTACAAATTAAATTTCTTTACTAGTTATAATTTTTCTTTTTTTTTTTTTTTTTTTTTTTTTTTTTTTACTTCTTCTTGAATCAGTTTTGGTCACTGATGTCTTTCTAGGGATCTGTCAACCTCATCTAAGTTGCCTAGTTTATACTTGTAACTTACATTTCTCTCTCTTGTTCTGGATCAGTATTGCCAGGTGTTTATCAGTTTTGTTAGACATTTCAAAGAAAAACTTGACTTTTGATCCTCTCTATTACATATTCGATTTCTATTTCATAATTTTTATTCTATTTTTGCTTCCTTCATTTCACTTTATTTGTATTTATTCTATTCTTTCTTTAATTTCTTGAGATGGGTGCTTAGCTTATTGATTTTTTTTTACCATTCTTCTTTTTTAACATATTGAGATTATAAAACTACCTCTAACACCAACTTTGGCTGCATGACAAAAAATATTTTCATTATCATTTACTTAAAATAGTTTCTAGTTTAAAAATATTTTCTAATTTTTAAATATGGTTTCTTCTTTGACTCTTGGACTATTCTCTTCCCTTCCCTCTACCACCTCTGCTGACTTCAAGCCTAGCACCACATGCAGGAGCAACAGTGTTATACAGTCTGCTTAACTAGCTGTCATGGCTATATAAAGTCTAAACCATAAATTATATCCATTATATCACTCACAGGCATTCTGTTTCTCTGAACCTTAACTCATCAGAATTTGGTACCATTCTTGGCTCCAGAGGAACAGAAACTTAAAGATGTATTATCTGAATTGCTTCTGAATTTTTTTTTAGATTGTTTTTCTGACCTAAGTAGATTTAAAAGCTTTAATTACCCTTTTTCTAATTGTAAAGGGGACACTGGTAGTCCACGATGAAATGGTCAAGGAGTTACTTAAATTATTACCTGTAGACATCTGCAATCAAGTTCCTATAGAAGGCAAGTCTCAGAGTGAGAAAGTGTTTGCTGCATAGAATGTTTTCTTTAAAGGAAGGAGTCTTTGCTTGCTTCTAATTGCCCGAAAGTGTGAAGGAAATAATAATGGGCTTATGGTTTTAAATACCCAGGTATTTAAATACTCATAAGGGTTCTGAAAGTTTCTATGAATTTACCTCTATCTCTAAGAATTCTGAAAACCAAACTCAAAATCTAATCCTGCAGTTTGCTAAATTATGATGCACACTGAATTAAAAATCACATGGCACAGGACAGAGCTGCTTCTAACTCCTTACAGTGCACAGGACAGGCCCCACAACAAAGAATCATACAGCCCACCTGCCAAGAGGGCCAAGGTTGAGGCCCCTGGATTAAAAGCAGAAGATGGAAAAGGCTAATATCATAAATTTAATAATCTTAATAAAACTAGAGTGGCTAAATAAATAGCCAGTTATGTGGGCTTCTGGGGGAAAATATTACCAGGGGAAAAGCAGCCAATGTGAAAACCGAGAGAGGCCTCCGGGAGCTAAGAGCAGCCATCAAGGAAGCGGGACCCTCAGTCCTACAACCAACAACCCGAGTGAGGTTGGAAGTGGATTTTTATCCCAGCCCCTCCAGGTAAGAGCTCCCAGACGTCTGCACTACAAAAGCATGAGGGGGAAAATGAGTGTTATTTTAAGCCACTAAGTTTGTGGTGCATTTTCATGGCAGCAATAAGGAACTAACATAACACTCCACCCGACAGCTGCAAAATACATATTAATTGCAAATCCACTTGGAAAATTCACTAAGACAGACCATACTGTGTGTCATGAAACACATCTCAAAAACATGAAAAGCTTTAAATCATAAAATGTATCTCTCTGATGAAAATTAAATTAAATTAGAAACAAAAAGTTATGTGAAAAATTCCTATTTGGAAATTAAATAATATACTCTAGTAGCAAATAAGTTAAAGAAGAAATCACAAGAGAAATTATAAAATATTTTAAACAAGATGATAATGAAAACACAACATATCAAAATTTGTAGGTAGAAATTAAAGCAATATTCAGATGGGAAATTTATAGTTTTAAATGCTATTATTGGAAAAGAAGGCTGGTCTAAAATCAAAATCAGTCTCCACCTAAAGAAGTTAGAAAAAGAAGAGCAAATTTAACCTGAAGTAAATACACAGAAGGAAATAATAAGGATAGCATTAATAATTCATGAAATAGAGAACAGAAAAACAAAAAAAGAAAATAAATGAAACCAAAAGTTGCTTCCTTGAAAAAAAAGCAATAAAATTTATAAGCCACTAGCTAGACTCACAGATCAAGAATAGCAGAGAAAATTTAAAAATTACCAATATCAAGCAATGAAGAGGGGATATCACAACAAATTCTGCTAATTATAAAATTTAATAAGAGAATTGTATTAGCCAAAAGGGGTGCTGATGCAAAGTACCAGAAATCTGTTGGCTTTTATAAAGGGTATTTATTTGGGGTAGAAGTTTACAGTCACAAGACCCTAGCGAGTCCAATTCAGGGTACCATAAGAGGTACTTTCTCACCCAAAGTCATTTGCCATATGTTGAAGCAAGATGGCAGGTAATGTATGTGAGGGTTCAGCCTTCCTTCTTCCTCTTAAGGCTCCATGGTCCCAGCTTCTTCTGATCTCAGCTGTAGGCTGGCATAAGGCTTGTCTCTCAGGCCTTCTCAGCGCCTCTGTTTTCTTCAGCTGCAAACTATCAGGCTTATCTCTCTTCCTGGGGCCTCTGCTATGTCTAATGAGCTATCTCTCTTCCTCTGTGTTCTTCTCTGTGTATCTACTTCTGTATTCTTGATATAGCCCACAAAGGGGGTGGGGACTCAACCCAGCACACCCTAATGATGTGGTCTAATCAAAGCCCTAATCTTGACTTAATCAAGTAAATGTAAAGCCTTTGAAGTTAACAAAATCAAAGGGTGTCACACCCAGAGAATCAGACCAGTTTACAAACATAATCAATATCTTTTTTTGGAATTCATGAATAATATCAAACTGCCACAGGAATTTTATAATCAACTTCATGCCAATGAACCAATATGAAAAGGAAAAGTTTCTGAAATATATTATTAAAACTGACAAAAGAATATAGAAAATATAAATAGCCTCATATCTATTAAAACACTAAATATTCAATAAAAATTCTTCCACAAAAAAACTACTTCTAAGCCCAGATGTCTTCACTGGTGAAGTTGATCAAATAATTAATGAAGGAAAAATGTAAATCTAACATAAAATCTTTCAGAAGAGAGAGGAGGATGAAATGCTTTAAACTCATTTTATGAAGCAAAACCAGGTTATAAGAAAAGAAAACTAAACCTGCATTCACTATTGAAAATTGATGTAAATATCCTTAACAAACTAATCACAAATTGAATACGTCTGATTAATATTTAGAAAGTTTCAAAGAACATTGCTTCTGTCATGCCATTGAGTAGAAAGCCAGATAATCTATGAAACCACAACTTTTATTGAGCCCATCATGGAGCTGATATCACCAAACAACCAAGTAGATTAAATTCCTAAGGGGATCAATGGCCAATCCAAAGAGGGACTTTTTCTTGAAAGGCAGTATCATTTAATTTACTGTTCTAGGAGATTTTAGGCTATTTCATAAAAAAGAAAACCAAAGGAATTCAGAGTTCCCAAAGTAACAAAGCAGGAAATAGAGAGACACGGGACAAATGAATTGTCTCACCATTGGCATAATTCAGAAGAAAGTGAATAATAAAAAAATCAAGTAAAATATTTACAATTTCTTAAAGGTCAAATGCAGGCTAGCCTTTCAGTTTAGAACACAAGGGAATTCATTCTCACTTGCAATTTCATCTCCACAGGTATTAACTTGGTGCTTCCAAGGAAAATTGGAGGCATCCAAGAACTGTAGGATAAGGTCAAATAGTCTAGCATACTTGTGATTGGAGTCCCAACAGGAAAAGGGGGAGAGAATCACACAGATATATTTGAAAACATAATAGCCAACAGTTTCCAAACATTATGAAAGATCACAACCTACATATCTCAAAGGTCCAGAAACATCCTTAAAGTATGAAAGAAAAATGAAACTGTTAGCGCAGAGCTCTATGCCCAACAAAACTACCATTCAAATTTGATGATGAGACTTGTATCTAGAATATATAAAGAACTTTCAGAATTCAACAATAAAAAGCCAAATATCCCAAATAAAATAATGGGCAAATATTTTGAATATATGTTTTTCTAAAGAAGATGTGCAAATGGACCATAAGCACATGAAAAGATGTTTAACATCACTAGTTATTAGGAAAATGCAAATGAAAACAACAATGATTTATTACTTCACAACCACTGGAATGGCTAAAATTTAAAAAGACAAACAATAACAATTGTTGGAGAGGATGTAGAGAAATTGGAAACCCCAAACACTGCTAGTGGGAACATAAAGTGGTGCAACCATTTTGCAAAACAATTTGACAAATTCTCAAAATGTTAAATAAAGACTTACCATATGTCCGTCCCAGCAATTCCACACCTAGGTATAAACTAAGAGAAATGTAAAAACAGGTCCACATAAAAACTTGTATATGAATATTAATAGTAGCATTATCAAATAAACAAAAAGTACAAATAATCCAAATGTTCATCAACTGATGACAGAAAAACAAAATGCAGTATAACCATACAATGGAATATTATTCAGCCATAAAAAGAAATGACATACTGATACATGCTACAAAATGAATGAAATTTGAAAACATTATGCTAAGAGGCCAGATGCAAAAGACCACATATTACACATACATATGAAATGTCCACATTAGGTAAACCCATAGAATCAGAAAGTAGATTGGTGTTTGCCAGGGCCTGAGGGAGCAGGAATGAGGAGTGACTGCTAAGGGGTACAGACTTTCTTTTTGGGGAGATGAAAATGTTCTAAAACTGTATAGTGTAGATGGTTGAGCAACTCAGTGACTATAATAAAAACCAATGAATTGCCCAATTTTATAAGGGGCATTTTATAATATATGAATTATATCTTAATAAAGCTGTTATTAAAATAAAAATGAATAAGAAATAAAGAATTTTTCAGACAGACATGATGAGAGATTGCATTGCCATCAAACCTACACAACAAGAAAATTTAAAAGACGTTATTCAGGAATGAGTATGATATCACATAAAAACTTGCATCTATTTAAAAAAATTAAGAGTGCTAGGAATGGTTAAAGTAAAGGTGAATATAAAATACTTATAAAATGTAATAACTTAAAAGACAATTGACTGCTTAAAACAGAAATAGCAACAATGTAACATGTTACTTACAAAATAAAATATAGTAAGAATTACAAAAAGAGTGGAAAAGAGGAATTAGTATACTTTTGTAAGGTCCTTTTACTTCATATGAAGAGGTATTTTATAAAGGACTCCAGTAAGAGGATTAAGACCCACCCTGAACCATGCAATATAATCAATGGCCCTTAACTGAAGTAATTTAATCAAAGGACCACCTATAATAGATTTTTGCACACAGGAATAGATTAGCTTTCAGAACAGGATTTTCTGAAGTCCACAAAAGCTTTTAACTGTTATAACTGTGATATATTAAAGACGTATATTTTGAACCCCAGGGCAGCCATTATATTTTTTAATTATATGTAATGATCCAATAATAAAATTTAAAAATTTGCAATCAAACTCAACAACATGATAAACAGATGATAGCTCATCACCAAGTGTGATTTATCCCTGGAATTCAAGATGATGTTACATTCAAAAACTAGTCAATCATTTTAACAGGATATGGATAATCATATTCACATATTAAATTATATGATTATCCCAATATTTTCAGAAAAAGCACTTGAGAAACTCCAACATACATTCCTGATAATTATATATATATTAAAAAAAAAGCTCTCAGCAAACTCGGGCTAAATGGAAACATCTGCAACTTTATAAAATGCATATACCAAAATTCTACATCTAATAACTCATTGATTAAAAAGTGATTTTTTTTCTTAATTTCTGGCACAAGAAAAGGATGTCCACTTCTCACTATTCTATTCAATATTTCACAGAAGGTCCTAGCCCGTTCAATAAGGTGATAAGTATAAATATCTGTCCTTCTCTGTTTTGGCACCAAGGTGACTTATGTGCTCCCTTGCTGTCATCCAGAGAATAATTTATTCATTATTTGGTGAACCTTGAAGGATTTCTGAGACGGTGGCATTTTGGAAATTTTACATGCATTTTGAGTTCTGTGTTCTTTCCATTCAGCAGATCAGAGAAACTAATCAACCTTAATGTAGGATAAATACACTGGAACAGCAGGTATTGTGAAAATACAATATCTAAGGCTGAATTAGCCATCCTTTGGGATGAACCCACAGAGGAAGAAAGAACAAGGAAAAAACACAAAACCTAACTGGCTGAAATGGATACTATGAAATCAAAAAGTCACATTGTTCTTGGAATTATTGTGTGCATTTAGCATGCCTTAATTTATTTAAAATAATCTGCTTACTTTGTTTCATATCGGCCTGGTATTGCTAGCAAAGGCACTACTGTAAGGATCATGCCTATCTCTATTCATCATTTTCCTTCTCTATTTTATACCTTGGATGCTTTATTCCCAGCTTATGCTTTGGTTTTCCCTTTGGAATTCAGTGATATCTCTATATTTAATCTGCTACCAAATAACTCTGGATCCCTGAGGTTTTTGGTCTATTGTGCACCCTTATAATTAATCTCCTGAGATTGGGGTTGTATCCAATGTAACAAAAGCACCTAACTTTCCTTAACACTCACCCACATCCCTTTCAGGAATCATCTTTTGCATTGGTCTGATTAAGGACCAACTTCCTACTTCAGAGATAATGCTGTATTGAGTTTTATTTGCTTTCCTCTGAATGAATAAGACTTTACACAGACAAAACAGGCTCACGGTAAGGGTGAAACCTATGCAACTTCAAGCTGAGTCCCATCCTCTCTGAACCCAGGGGGCAGAAAGAGGGCATCTCATCCAAAGAGATGTTTAAATGATTATAGTCTCTCACCACTCCATGCAGGTTTTTGTGTTTGCCTCCAGTAGAGAAACAAGATGCAGTTTTCTCTTGGAGATATTCCAAGATAACAAAGTTCTTCTTTGTTATCTTCTTTGTTACTTTTTATTACTTTTATTTACTTTTTTGTTACTTTCTCATTCAGAGGAAGAACAGCACCCTCAGTTGTGGCCTTCAACAGGGGCACCATTTGGAGACATAGCAGGTGCGCGTACATTTGCCTTGGGCTTCTCCAAAGATCCTTACCGAGCCCTCTTAGTTATAGAGCCCATGGGGGGTATGTTGACTTATTGAGAGAATCTAAGCATGTAGAATATGGGCTGCACAAGTAACCTGCCAAGTCTATCGAAATATATAAGAGACAAAGCAATTGGGATAGGGATTATATTTAAACTCCAAGAACTTCAAATACATTAGAATATATTCTGTTGACCAAGTAAGAAAGACCTGTTATGAAGTCATATTTTCTTCTATCCCAATTGCTTTGCAAATGTACGCACACCTGCTATAAGGTCTCCAAATGGTGCCCCTGTTGAAGACAGGTCTTTGCTGTTATGTGAACAGTCTTTACAACCATTAAATTTACCAAACTAAAAAAAAGTTAAAATGATAGGAAAATAAAGAAGTTTTGTTCAATAGACTTGCTCTTTACCCTGTACAGAAGAGTAGGAATAATGGCTTTGAAAAGTGTCTAAGCATCAAAAGCTCGTGCAGGCTTATCTGTTGAACAAAGGGCAGTCGATGCTGTGGATTCCCCACCTCTTCCCCTCACGCGGTCCCCTTCAAGGTTGCCTGGCCTGCCTCCTCACTGCCAGTGCTGGCATCTCTTTGCTCAGAACTTGATTTGCTGTGCATGCAGCAGGCCAGAAGTGCTGGGAAGTAACACTGTCAGAGGAAACCTCCACTGATGATCGCTGGGAGTCGGAACTTTCCCACTATCTTTCTTTGTGTCTAAGTTTCCCGGCTGCTATGACAAATGCCACACAGTGAGTTTGCTTAAACAGTGGGAATTTGTTATCTTATGGTTTAGAAGGCTGGAGGCTTACTTTCTCCCAGGGTGGGCAGCTTTCTGGCAGGCTGGCTGTCGTCTGAGTTCGTTGGCTTTCCCGTAAAATGGCGAGGTCCTCTCCTTTCTCTTCTGAGTGTCAGCAGACTTCCGGCTTCTAGCTGCTCCCTGCGGCTTCTTCCCTGAGGTCTTCTCTATAGGGCCTCAAGTATTAGGATTAAGAAACTGTATGGATCTAGTTGGCTACACCTTAACTAAAAACATCTTCAAAGAGTTCACAGCCACAGGAACAGATTAAGATGAAGAACATGCACCTCAGTGTTGGTGCAAATAACTATGAATCTTGCCATCTAAGGAGTGAAGCCAGGGGGCCGCTGTGGGCCCTGAGGGGAGGGGGAGGGAGAAATAGAATAGATGGAACAGGGGGTATTTAGTGGACAATGGAAGTGTTCTGCATGATCTTGCAATGATGGACACAGGCCATGTTAGATATCATCAAAATTTATAAAAATGTGTGGTCTAAAATGTAAACCATAATGTAAACCACTTACCGTGGGTAGTAGCAATGTTTCATTATTTATTTATCAGTTGCAGCAAAGGTACCATCCACATATAAAAAGGTATTAATACGGGAAGGGGGAAAAGGGGGAGGATGTTGGGTATATGGGAGTCCCCTGTATTCTGTATGTGACTTTAAGGTGACCTAAAACTTCTTTGAAAACAAAATGAAAAAAGTAAGACACTAGGGAATAAATGGAGGATTAAGAACATGTATTTTCCTGGGGTATATTATGCAATCAGCACGGTGTTCCAGCAGGATTAAACTCCAGTCACCTGAGGCAGTAGCTGGCTTCCAAAGGCACCCATTATTGGCTCCCTGCCCAATCTTGTCTTATGCCCCTTTCCCCTACAGTATTCCCTTCACTTCCCAGATCAACTCAGATACTGTTCTTAGAGTCTGTTCCTTGGAGCTACACTAAGATATGCTCTATAGTACAGGCTGAATGGCCTTAAAATTATTTATGTTTGTGTAGTACAAACACGGGCCTTCTCAGCTCTTTAGATCATTCTTCAAAGCTGTTAATGAAATATAAATTAAATCTCTTTATTATATTATAGTCCCCTTAGCCACCTTATATGAATTATCTCCTGTAAATAATTGATACACTTTTTACTTTCATTTTCTTGGCAGGAAACACAACATAAACCAAATTAATGTTTTTGTTATAATAATATTAAATGTAATAAAACATGTCATATTTTATAATTTCCCAAGGATTAAAAGCAAAATCCAATTTATGTCTTCTGTTATAATGTAATATTATTATGGAAAAACATAAAGGATTATAGTTTGAGCAGTATAATTTAAATGAAACAAATAGGGTGTAAAATAGCTTAATATAAAGTAGGAAAATAGAAGACCAGTTCAAAAGAACACAGAGAACTTATTAGTTAAGCATATTAAAGCACACATTAAATTTTCTCTTTGTTTTACATTTAAAATAAACAATAACTTTGAGTTTCCATTATTAATGGGTATGCTTGGGTTTTGGAGAATTAATTTCCACACCACACTGGGGTGACTTTGATAAACTGTTAATACAAATGACGCATTCTTATCTTAGTCTAGAACAGGGGCAGGCAAACTATGGTGCAAGGGTCAAACACAGCCTATACCTGTTCTCATAACTAAAGCTTTATTGGAACGTGGCCACGCCTACTTATTTACATATTGCCAATGACTGTTTTTGCATTAAGACAGCAAAGTAAAGAATTTGGGACAGTGACCATATGGTTTTCAAAGCTTTAAATATTTACTATCTGGTCCTTTGCACAAAAAGTTTGCTGTCCTGTGGGCTAGAACACTAAAGTCTAAGGTGTTTATAAACATAAGGATCAAAAAACCTCAGGAATAGCCTGCATGACTGTATATCTTCTGACTTTTTTTTTTTTTTTTTTTTTTTTTTTTTTTTGAGGTACCAGAGCTGGGGATTGAACCTGGGACCTCGTATGTAGGAAGCCAGTGCTCAACCACTGAGCCACATCCACTCCTTGACATTATATTTTAATACAAACTTTTTGTTTAAAATAAATTTACAGGGTTCCTGGTTCCTGTGCCTTTCAACATGCCCCCTTCCTCTCTGGGGAAAGGGGGTAGATGTGTCTAGTTCCTTCTTTTCTGACACCACAAGATGTTCCAGGCCTACATTGTGTTTTCCCCACCCAAGCCCTAGAATCGGCCATAAGAAACCCTGGTTCCTTTTATTAGAGTTTGGTGTTTAGAAATCAAGATCTGGGGGCTTGGACAGGCCGTGCTGACCTGCAAAGTCTGAGATTCTTTTTGTGGCCAGATGGGTGTGTATGCACAGGCTTGTCCATCTGTAACTTCACTAAGGATAACATCTGAACTGGAGAGCAGCCTAACATCTAGGGACTGGTTACCACAGCTCACCATGACAGTAGCCATCCAAAAATCTGATGGTGCACAAAATGCACGTGGAACAGGAATACACTCCTTGACCCAAACACAACCCTGGACCAGACGGAAGTCCAACAGGACAAAGATGGGAAACTTCCATGCAGTTATGCCAGCCTCATGACTTGCAAAAAGAAAATGACTCTAAGTGAGATTTATCAGGGGATTTGTGATAACTTCCCATATTATAGTGAGGCTGGCAATGGTTGGAAGAATTCCATATGACATAATCTGTCGTTGAACAAGTGTTTCCTTAAAGTGCCCCATCCAAGGATGACCCCCGGAAAGTGTTTCCTGGCATTTAGGGAGCTTTTCCAAAACCACCCTCACCACAGTGGGAGAAAACTCTTGAGCCAAGGTGGGGTGGGGGTAGATTTTGGTCCTTTGGGTATGGGGTGGGCTTCAGCCCCTTAGGATTTTGCTAGCTGCTGCTATCACTCAGACAGGTATAAGAAGTAGAAGTAACCTGACCAGCCTCTTCTTCCCTGTAGCTTCCTGCCACTGCATTACCAGAGAGGTATGAAGACCAGCCTAAACTGGAATACGGTTGCTGAATTACAGCTGTTTTTATATGGCTATTTAGTTCTGACTCAGTCCTTCGTTTTCTAGAGCCTTTGTCATAAAAGTCCTTAATTCAACCTATGTACCTTGATGTTCTGAAATCCATTTTCCTCTATTCCCTGAAACTAACTGCAAACCACATTATTGCTTTCCTTAAAAAAAATCACAAACAAAATGAAATTACATTTTGCCTCCATTTCATTGCTCCTTTTGGGGGGACAGGTTTCTCTTTTCTTTCCCTTAATTACCACCATTACTCCTTGTCTCTGCATTCTGAGTCTTTGTTCCCTTTTAATTTTTTATTTTATTTTTGGTGTTTTTGTTTTTTTTTTTGCTTTGTTTTAAAAGATACAAATAAAGTTATTTATTGCTTAAAACCATAGTACATTGTTAAAATTAAGCATTTAATTTTAACACTCAATTCATTGAATTTAAAGGAATTTGTTTTCTACTGGGAATAATATGGAAATATTTGTGAATTTATTATATACAATCATCTTGATGTGGTTGACAAAACTGTCTTAAATCTGTATTTGTTCTTGGCTCTCCAGGTCCTGGTCCCTTGGTTTTCATTTATACAGTATTTAGGGAAGGAAGGAGTGGGTTGGGGCTGGAAGTAAGCCACATTCAGCCTCACTATATGCAAATCACCCACAACTGGACCAAAAAGTAAGCATCCCCTGTCTTCTTAAGAAAAGGAATTTAGCTTTAATTCACAACATTGAAGATAGGCTGAGTTAAGTTGTCTAACCCGGATAGGAATTGGGTATATATTACTCACTGGAAGTTCGCCAAGAAGACTGTTCTCTCCAAGGCTCAAAGTATTTCTTACAGCCCTGTCAGGTAGAGGGGTCACATCTTTTTTTTCCCTCCTCTGCCTTGACAGTTCACATTTCTGGAAACCCTTTTCTGATACTGACAACCATCAGTTACTCTGGTAGTCCTAGTTGACCTAAATCTCTGGTTGGATTTTCTGTCTTTTCTCTAATAATCAAAATCTATTTAATATTAATTTCCCCTCTTGCAATTTTCTTTAACCTACCAATGTTGTGTCAGAACCTCATTAAAATTTTAAGCACGCCAAATGTGTTACAAAACTACTGAAGGAAAAATGAAAAACAGCCAGATTATTTGACCGTGGGCTATCCAGTCAAGGTTTGTCCCTTTTTAAAATCCTATCTTTTATCTCCTCTATTCTCATTGGCTCTATTTTCTATATTTTTTGCCTGCTCTCTTATTCTGAAATTTTTGGTAAAGGTCTTATTCTGAAGTTCACACATGGCTCAGAATTATCTTAAAGGAAGGTAAATATTTTGTTCACGTTATGGAAAAACAAGCCTTAAGCTAAATTTAGTTTAAAAAAGAGGGCTCTGTCTCTGTTTTGCAACTTAGTTCATTCTTAACCTTATTCCTTCAACTCAGAAAAAAATGAGACTTTGACTTTAAAGGAAATAAAGGATTATAGGAAGCAGTTTGCACAGCCGCCTAAGTTATTAGCAGGAGAGGGCTCTAATAAAACTGGGATGACAGCCAAGAAGTTCAGGTCCACAAGAAGGCCACCTGCCTATCCTAGGGAGGTAGCCACAGTGAGTCTGTACTAAGAATAAAGTGCTTTTCCTAGGCAAACTTTTCTTGCCTCTGGGGTTGGGGAGATTGTAAAGGTTCAGTGGCTATGAAGATTGGGGTCTCCTGGTTAGTGAGGAAATGACAAACTCACTGCTAGAGAAGTAACTTTTGGAAGTTCAAGACTGTAATTACTTTCTATTCCTATCCTCTATCTTAATAAAAGGGGCTATAACATGGTTGATTGATTTCTCTCTTTTTAAAAAGTAGTCATTTTTTGCCATTAGTATTGTATCATATTTATTTGTAATGGTATTCTATCATACTGTGGTCTCCCATTTTAGTCACTTTATTTTAAAAGAGACAGAAAAACTGGAGTGGTTTGAGCAAACATAAAATTTACATTAAGGGATGAACAATGTTGTAAGAACCATAGGTATTTACCCTAAAGAAAGAAGATAAGAGTATAATTTTAATACCAGTCTTCAGTAGATGCATGATTTTTGTGAGGAAGACATTGAGTCTTTGTACTAAACCAAACAGGAATAAGTGGAGCTTAAGCAAGAGTTTGGACAAAAGTAAAGACTTTGTATTTATTGAAGCAAAAAATCACTGGTCTGGGTTCCCAAGAGGGGCTTTGGCATCTGCCACTCTGAAGCACTTCAAGAACAGATGAGCTTGCCGGCCTTTGTGATTCTAACTTACAGTAGTTAAGAACCCTAGTAGAAGGCTGGGAAGAGGACTCGACCAACTTTCGCAGGGGGACCAGTCAGAACAAAGCTGGGATGGAACCGGAAATAAAGGAACTAATGTAGGCAGCAAAAGAAGTGGAGGTAAAGGTGGATTGTGGGTACGAGACAGCTCATTAGACAAACAAGGTTAAAAAGCCAAGGATGAGCACAGGATGCAGAGAGGTGAGCGTCTGGTTGAGAGTGATCGCAATGCAGAGGCGTAAAGAAGTGCTGGCCTAGAGGCCAGACAATACGGGATGGCCAAGGCACCATAAGGGTGCAAGAGAACACTCTGTTGTTTTTCTCTTTGTTTCCAGATCTAAACAACTTTAAAAAAACAATTTTTAGTCCCACAAAATTAATTTCTTAAAAAATATTGTGTAGCCATCACTATGGTCAAGATACAGAATAGTATATTATGTTGTCCCTTGGTTGTCACTGTTCCCCCACTCCAAGCCCCTAGCAACTGTGGATCTGTATTCTGTCCCTATAATGTTGCCTTTTTTGGAATGTCACATAAACAGCATTCATAGAGTCGGTGGCCGTTTAGTCTGGCTTCTTTCATTTAGCATAATACATTTCAGGTATGTTGTTGCGGGTGTCAGCAGTTTGTTCTGTCTTATTGCTGAGTAGTATTCCACTGTAAGGAATTATGACAGCTTAATTGCCATTTGAAGAACATGTGGATTATTTCTAGTTATAAATTCATTTTATCATTAAGTTCTTTTCTTTTTGTGTACAAACTTAATAATTAATTTGACAAACTTTGAGATGTAAGATAATTTGGCTAGAGTTGAATTAGCCTTTAAACTAATAACATAATAATCATAGTAAGCTGTTGTGAGTGGTTTATATTAAATATAGGTGATTTATCTGGCTCTTGGTGAATCCATTCTGATATAATAAAATCTTGTATATCTCAAAAAAATAAATAAATAAATAAAGATCTGGGTGCAAGATATACCCTGTGCTGCTGGGTTATCTTTGTTTTTAGGCCCTCTCTGCAGACAGAGGTAGGAAATATATGGATATAAACTAACACTAACCCATGCATATAAACACATCTATATTCATGTCTCTAGCTATCTATTATCTATTTATCATCTATCTTTCTATCTCTATCATCTATCATCTAGTTATCATCTGTCTACCAAAAACCATTAATGCATACTGATAATTCCCATTCAAAGCTAGTACCACAAGATTCATTCTAATTTTCCCTATTTCTTTATTTGCAACTTCTTTCTCTAACAGTGAGAAATCTGACTTTCATTTTCCATAATATATTTACCTATTTGTTCAAACCAAGTATGTACATAGTGTCAGAATTACTAACCCATACCCCTATTAGAAACAAAATTACTAACTAGAGTACAGTATTTGTACACAGTGTCTTGTCATTAGCTTAACAGTACATACCCAAATACTGAAAGTGTATACCTACTTTTGTTAGATATTGCCAATTCCCTCCAGGACCATTGTACGAGTGCATTCCCATCAGCAATATATGAAAATATATTGGCATATTACTTTAAATGTTTTAATGTTAAATCAGCTGTATGCCTCAGCAATGGCAGAATGCCTTCAAAGCGATGTTTGTTGTATTTTACTCACATTTTCTAATTGTTCTTAGTAAGAGGATAGGAGCATTAATCCTGCGTAAACTACTCCAAAATAACTAAAAGTAGTGGTGTTTTCCTTTTTTCAGCTTTTTAAAAATGGAGGTAAAACAGTCATACAGAAAAGTGCCCATGGTAAAGGATATATTCAATGAATTATGACAAATGGAACATGACCTTATATCCCCAATATTAAGATGTAGATATTCTGACATTTTAATAGCTTGTGAAATGTCTTTTAAAAGCAGCTCAGTAAACTAATATCATTTATGTAGAAAAGTCACTAATATAAGATTATAAAACAAGTTGCAGCCCCATGTGGATTCATGTTCCCTGAAGCAGGGACATCAAATGCTCTAAGGGTGATTCTCATGTGCTCTACTTTCGTGAGGATGGAGAAATTTAAGCAAAGGGAAATAAAGCAGGTTGGTATGAAGCTAACCAGATTCCTTGTTCATTGGGTGCCCAGCTCTACACCACCAATGAATTTGATAAAATATCCTGTAATTACCGCAGAGGTTTCAAGGAACATCATCAATGATATGCTTTTACTTAGCTTAGAACTAGAAAAACATTTTCTGAATACAGTTGAATTTGCTTCCCGCATGGAGAAAATCAACATTAAGACAACTGAATATCTTTAGAAGTTATGTTGAGACCTATTTAATATACAGAAAAAAATTCAAAGAAAAATTTACCTATAATCGACTCAGAGGTTACAATTTTTCTTAGTGCAAAATTGGAAAACATATTGAAAGCTTTTTCCAATATGACTGCAGATAATTAATGAAAGTATAAGTGTTGCTTGTAATGAATGCTAGAGAATAAAATATGTTTCTCATGGAAGAACTGGGAAATCCTTGAACATCCTATAATTTATAAATTCAAAAGAGAGAGATGAATTTGCTACCTAAAAATGATAAAAATGAATGAATGAATGAATGCTTAACCAAAGAATGAAAGAATGTATCTGCTATGATGGTTAAACTCATGTGTCAGCTTGGCCAGGTTATGGTGCCCATTTGTTTGCTCAAGGAAGCACTGGCCTAATTGTTACTATGAGGACATTTTGTGGACTCAAATAATCAGTAAGTTGATTGCATCTCTAGCTGATTACATCCTCAATCAACTGAGGATACTGCCTTCACCAATGAGAGAAGTCTTCATCTACTCAGTTGAAGGCTTTAAAGAGAAGTGCTGATTTCAGCAGTCAGAAAAGAGAATTTCCATCTCTACTTCAGCCAGCCAGTTTCTGAGAAACTTAAGGAAAAACCTTCACTGAAGTTCCTAGAGCACAACCTGCCCTATAAAATTTGGGCTTATGCATACCCCCAGTTGCATGAGACAATTTTTATAAAAATCTCATAATTTTTACAGATATCTTCTTTGGGTTCTGTCTTCTTAGAGAATCCTGACTAATACATCTCCTATTCAAATAAATCAGCAATACTCACAAAGCGTGGGTTCATCTTAGCTAGGATCCCCTGATGTTGCCTGGGTTAGATCTCTGGGAGGGTTTGATGAAGACCAGAGGTTTGGATGTCTCTATGTTTGCCTGTGTGAAGCTAAAAACAAAGAGGCAAATATCAATGATGGAAAAGATTGTATGAGAGATTTGATATAGCAGGAGCAGAAATCATTGACAATAAGTATGTTGGTTAATTTGTTAAACTAAATTCTAAATTTCTTTGAAACTAAGATAATCATACACTTATTTTAAGCTCAAATGCCAATGACAAAGAAGAAAAAAGAAGAGGAAGAGGAGAAGGAGGAGGAAGGAAAGAAGCAAGCCATATCCATATACAGTAATGTTGCATTTAGAGTGTTTTAGATTTCAGCACTTGGTGTAAATGTGCTGATACTAAGCAGTTAGTTTAAATCCAGTCTGGGTAAATGTAAACAGGCGGAGCGGCTGGGCACAAAGCCCCAGGGGAGGCTGATCTTGATGCTATTGAGTGGGTGAGGGTTAAAGTGTTTTTCAATTATCACTTCAACTTAAATATAAATCAGAATCTTCAAAGCCACCTACCAGATTTTATAAGCAAGCTAATAGCAAAAACATCTATGTGTCTAAAGCTCCATTAGCAATCCTTAATTCTCTTTCTTCTTCCCCTTTATCCAAATAACAAGCTTACCTTCATATTTAATATTGTAAATTTTATATTTTCATATTTTAATACATATAGTAAAATACATTTTGAGGCATTGATTAATCCAGGAATTTGCAATGTGTATGAGGGGACAAGATTCTTTCCTTCTGAATTATGACAAATGGAACATGAGCTTATATCCCCAATATGAGCTTGTATCCCACCTGCTCTTAAAACTTCAAACATCTTGTACCATGTCAACAATTGGGTTTCTCCCCTCATTTGCCTCTATACACAATATCTTTGCTCAATCAAATGCACTCTTGGAATTTTGAAATACTTTATAGCATTTGAAATTTTAAGTTACTATAGCTTTTAACAGCTGATTTTATTGAATTGACTAGTGGAAATTTAAATGTTAGACTGTATCAAGTTATACCTGATGTTTTTATTCCTACAAGCATTATTACGTTATCTGCATAAAATGACTGGTTTTGCATTAATAGATGTAATTTTCACCAAAATAGAATTAAATATCCTTTTTAAGAGGTATTTTTCCACTAACTTGGTTGTCACAGTTCTAAATCACAACTATCTTATCAATTTCTTGGCCCTTAGAATAGAACACAGCACTCACAAAAAGAGAACACTTTGGTTTTAATTACTTAAACAGGATACTACATGTGTTTTAAACTGATTTAGGGAAATATTGTATTCATAAAGATAACAGAATTAAACTTTTATACCAGTTGAACATTAAGCTATCCTGGTTGCATTGCTAAGGAAGCCTTTTTTATTGTTATTATTGATTAAATATTTATAGGAAGAAATTAAAATCTCAGATTTTATATATAAGATAGGAATATCTTTTCTATAGAATAATGAATTTATATTGAGTGTTTATACTTCAGCACTCTATAATAAAATATTATTTTCACATTCAGTTTTCAAAGATTTTAAATGGAAAACTTCCTGAAGGACAATACAACTGCCTTTTATTCATTGTGTTCATATGGAAGACTTCCACAAAAAGGTTACAAAGGAAGATTTTTCTCTTGTTTTAGGCATTTGATCTGTTATTTTTTATTAGTTCCTTTTTTTTCATTTTATTCGCTAAAACTGGGGCCATCACCTGCAGGGGCAGGCTGCAGTGTGATTGATTGATGAGCACTGGCAGCCTGAGAAGTTCTTAGGGACCTAAGAGGAAAGGCTGTTTTTCCTGGGTTGTTTTTGTTGTTGTTGTTTTGTGTCTTGTTTTTTGTCTTTCACCCTTTCTTTGCTTCCCTTTTTTCTTTTACTTATTTTTTCTACCTACTTTATTTCTTTTCTTCCTCTCATTTTTCTAACTTCTGTCTTCTGTTGCTTTTCTTTCATTCTACATTATCTTGTTTGGCCTCCATTTTTTATTTTTCTCTCTTTTTCTTCGTTTCCTCTCTTCTCATCTTTCTGGACCTTTAATCCATTCTATTTCTTTTCTCTATTTTGTTTCTTGTTCCATTTTTTCTATTTCACCTTTTTTTATTCCTTTGTACTTTTTCATGATTATTTACTCATACTACTTATTTATTTATTTTCCTAGCTTTTGTACAATTCCTCTTCTGTTTTTATGATTATTACTATCATTCATTTTCTCTTCTTCTCTCTTCCTTTTCTTTTGTCCTAATTTTTTTCAAGGTAACAGAGACAATTACAAGGATATAGAACAGTAGGAAACAAGTGTCAAAAAGGAACCTTGCCACACACACACACAAAAAACACAAAAAATAAAGCCCTAGACTAGAAAGAGAAGCAAGCCAACCTAATAAGCCCATCAAGATAAACAGATGCCTAGACACCAACAAAATATTACAAGCCATACTAAGAAACAGGAAGACATGATATAGTCTAATGACCAAACTAAAAAACAGGAGGAGATGCAGAATGTGCAACAATTAGTCAGGGATGTCCAAACAAATATCATGAATCAACTTAATGAAGTGAAAGAAGAGATAGAGGATATTAAGAAGACATACTGAAGAAATTGTAAACATACATAAAAAGTTAACAGATCTAACGGTGATGAAAGGCACAATGCAAGAAATCAAAAATACACTGGAAGAACATAAGAACAGATTTGAACAGGCAGAGGAAAGAATCAGTGATGTTGAAAATGGTATATCTGAAATCAGACAGATAGTAGAACAGATAGATAAAAAGATAGAAAAAATCCAGCAGGGACTTAGGGATTTGAATGACAACACAAAATGCACAAACATATGCATTATAGGCATCCCAGAGGGAGAAGAGAAGGGAAAGGGGGCAGAAGGGATGTTAGAGAAAGTAATGACTGAACATTTCCCAGCTTTTGAGGGACATGGACATACATGTCCAGGAAGCTTAGTGTACCCCAAACAGTATAAATTTTAACAGGCCTACCCCAGGACATATACTTATCAAGTTGTCCAATGCTCAAGACAAAGAGAGAATACTGAAAGCAGCAAGACAAAAGAGATCCATCACATACAAGGGAAACGCAATAAGATTAAGTGCTGATTTCTCATCTGAAACCATGAAGGTAAGAAGGCTGTGGTATGACATAGTTAACATACTAAAAGAAAAAACTTCCAGCCAAGAATTCTCTATCCAGCAAACCTGGCATTCAAAAATGAGGGAGAGTTCAAAATATTCAGAGATAAACAGAAATTAAAAGAGTTTGTCAACCAGAAACCTGCCCTTCAAGAAATACTAAAGGGATTCTGCAGGTTGAAAGGAAAAAACTGTAGAGAGAGGGTTGGAGGATAGTGTAGGAATGAAGATTATTGATAGGAATAACTAAAAAGATAAAAAGAGAAATAAAAACAGCATATGACATATATAAACCTAAAGACAATAAGGCTAAGATAAGTAATTCCTTGACAGTAATAACATTAAATGTTAATGGGCTAAACTCCCCAATCAAGAGATGCAGATTGGCAGACTGGATAAGGAAATATGATCCATCTATATGCTGTCTACAAGAAAGTCTCCTTAGACCCAAGGATACAAGGAGGGTGCAAGTGAATGGTTGGAATACAATTTTGCATGCAAACAATAATCAAAATAGGGTAGGAGT
This sequence comes from Cabassous unicinctus, assembly GCA_029593785.1. Lineage (NCBI taxonomy): Eukaryota > Metazoa > Chordata > Mammalia > Cingulata > Chlamyphoridae > Cabassous > Cabassous unicinctus. The sequence goes on from JAQZBX010020120.1 coordinate 28,827, forward strand.
AGCTATACTAATATCGGACAAAATAGACTTTAAATGCAAACTATTGTAAGAGACAAAGAAGGACAGTATGTATTAATAAAAGGGGTAATCTATCAAGAAGAAAGAACAATCATAAACAATTATGCACCTAACCAGGGCACCCCAAAATACATGAGGCAAATATTGGAAAAACTAAGTGGAGAAATAGATGGTTCTACTATTATAGTGAAGGGCTTTAATACACCATTACCAGCATTAGACAGAACATCTTGACAGAGGGTCAATAAAGAAGCAGAGAGCTTGAATAATATGGTAGAGATTGTAGAACTAATAGAAATAAATATACAGAACATTACACCCAAATACAGAGGGATATACATTCTTCTTGAGTGCACATGAATCATTCTCCAGGATAGACCACATGCTAGGCCACAGAACAACTCTCAACAAATTCAGAAAGACTGAAATTCTACGGAGTAACTTTTCTGACCACAATGGAATAAAGCTGGAAATAAATAACAGGCAGAGAACCAGATAAGGGACAAAAATATGGTAGTTAATCAACACATTCTTAGACAATTAGTGGGTCAAGGAAGAAATTGCAAAAGAAATCAGTAAGCACCTTGAAACAAATGAAAATGACAACACAACGTTTCAAAACACAAGACACAGGAAAAGCAGTGCTGAGAGGGATATTTATAGCCATAAATGTCTGTATTGAAAAAGAAGAAAGAGCTAAAATCAAAGACCTAAAAGGCACACCTGGAGGAATTAGAAAACGAACAACAAACTAATCCCAAAGGAAGTAGAAAGAAGGAAATAACAAAGATTAGATCAGAGCTTAATGAAATTGAAAATGAGGAAGCACTAGAAATAATTAACAAAACCAAAAGCTGGTTCTTTGGAAAGATTAATAAAATTAACAAGCCCTTCGTCAGACTAAAAAAGAGAAAAAGAGAGAAGATGCAAGTACATAAAATAAGAAATGAAGAAGGGTATATCACCACTGTCCCCACAGAAATAAAGAGTATCATAAGAGGATACTTTGAAAAATTGTATGCCAACAAGATGGATAACTTAGATGAAATGGGCAAATTTCTAGAAACACACAAGCAGCCTATACTGATGAAAGAAGAAATTGAGGAACTCAACAGACCAATCACAAGTAATGAGATTGAATCAGTCATCAAAAACCTCCCAACTAAGAAGAGCCCAGGATCCAGGTGGTTTCACAGGTAAATTCTACCAATCATTCTGGAAAGATCTAACACCAATCCTGCTTAAACACTTCCGAAAAATAGAAGTGGAGGGAATACTGCCTAACTCATTCTATGATGCCATCATCACCCTAATACCAAAGCCACACCACACAAAGTCACCACAAGAAAGGAAAGCCATAGAACAATCACTTTAATAAACCTAGATGCTAAAATCCTCAACAAAATACTTGCTAATTGTATTTAACAACACATTAAAAGAATTATACACCATGACCAAGTGGGTTTCATACCTGGTATGCAAGGATGGTTCAACATAAGCAAATCAGTCAATGTAATACACCACATTAACAGATTGAAAGAAAAAAATCAAATGATCAATTCTATTGATGCAGAAAAGGCATTTTACAAAATATAGCACCCTTTCCTGATAAAAAATACTTCAAAAGGTAGGAATAGAAGGAAACTTCCTCAACATGATAAAAGGTATATATGAAAAACCCATAGCTAACATCATATTCAATGGTGAAAGCCTAAAAGCTTTCCCTCTAAGATCTGGAACAAGACAAAGATGCAAAATTCCACTGCTCATATTTAACATTGTGTTAGAAGTACTTGCTTAAGCACTTAGGCAAGAAAAAGATGTAAAAGGCACCCAAATTGGAAAGGGAGAGGTAAAAATTTCTCTATTTGCAGATGACATGATCCTTTACATAGAAAGCCCTGAGAAATCTACTACAAAGCTTCTAGATCTGATAAATGGGTTCAGTAAAGTGGCAGGATATAAGATTAACATGCAAAAACCAGTAGCATTTCTGTACATAAATAATGAGCAATCTGAGAAGGAAATCAAGAAAGAAATTCCATTTCCAAAGCAACTAAAAGAATCTAATACCTAGGAATAAACTTAACTAAAGATGTAAAGGACTTGTATGCAGAAAACTACACATTGTTAAAGAAAATCAAAGACAAATTAAATAAATGGAAGAATATTCCCTGTTCATGGATAGGAAGACTAAACATCATTAAGATGTCTATCTTACCCAAACTGATCTATAGATTTAATGCAATCCCAATAAAAATCAACACAGCATTCTTTACTGAATTGGAAAAACTATGAAATTTATTTGGAAGCGCAAGAGGCCCTGAATACCCAAAGACATATTGAAAAAGAAAAATGAAATGGAGGAATCACAGTACCTATGATTGGGTTTGGCGGTGCTGGTCTATGAGGGGTAGTAGGGTAGTGGGGTTGGGTTGGACTATACATGGAACTGGGGGGAGGGTTGGGGGAAGGAGCAGGCGAACTCTGGAGATTTGCAGGTCTGTGGCTAAAATGGCAATGTTGGTAATGTTCTTTTGGCAAATATGGCAGGGGAGGGTTAGTTGTATAGTGTGTTGGATGTGGAGGGATATATGCGGCAGGGCGCACCTGAGGCAGGCTTCTATGGAATATGTAAGTGTTCGTTTTGTCATAGTGTGTTATATCAGTGGGTGGAGACCTACACAATAAGCAAGAAAATATCAAACTCCTATCCTGGGGAGTCCTGCTATGTTCTCAATTAGAGGGACAAGAATCCCTCAAGAACATAGGCAGTCTCAATAAAAGAAAACAGACTGATATGTCAAACTTTCAATATTATTGCAAGTAACTATGAATCTTATTCTTCAAAAATTGAAATTCAGTGGTTATCATAGGCTTTGAGGGAGGGGAGGGAAGAATAGGATAGATGGAATATAGGGAATTTTTAGGACATAAGACTTGTTCAGCATGATCTTGCGATAATGGTTACAGGCCATTTCAAGTTTTGTCAAAAACTATAAAAGCATACGATCCAAAATGTAAATCATGATGTAAACCATTGGTCATGGTTAGTAGCAATGCTTCAATATTTGTGCATCAATTGTAACAAATGTACCGTCCACATGTAAAATGTTATTAATAGAGGAGAGGAGAAAGGGGGAGGGTGTTGGGTATATGTGAATCCCCTATATGTGACTTTTCTGTATCCTAAAGCTTCTTTGAAGAGAAATGAAAAATATAAGATACTGGGGGAATATATGGAAGAAAATGTCGCTGTACATATAGGACAACAGTGATGAAAGATACAATGTCTAAAAAACTTATTTTTTTCTTATTTAAAATTTAAATTTTTTTTTGCATTTTATCGGTAATTTTTTAAATTATTTGATTTTCTTATTAATTTTATTTGGTTATTTTGTTGGCTTCATTTTTGGAGAGGTTTTAAATCACAGTAGTGTCACAACAGTGGCAGGGGAAGATGACTGGTGCTTGTGTCAGTGATGGGGGGATGTATGGGAAGGGGTTCACCTGGGGCATGCTTCTATGGCATATGAATATGTTCAAGTCCTTCCTGGGGCATTTGTCTCGGTGAGTGGCTACTCACATAATAACTGAAATAATATTGAATCCCCATTCTGGGGAGTTCTGCTACATTCTCTAATAGGACAGCAAGAAGCCCCCGAGTACAAGGGTAGTGCCTAGTGAAGGAAGACAGACCATTACACCAGGCCCTTGATATTGATAATTGTGCTTATGGAGCTTTCCTTGTGAAATTGAAACTTAGCCTAGTATTATGTACTGCCTAAGAGTTACCTCCTGAAAGCCTCCTTGTTGTTCAAATGTGGCCTCTCTCTAAGCCAAACTCAGCATATAAATGCACTACTTTCCCCCAGTGTGACTCCCTGACATGACTCCCAGGCATGAGACTCCTTGGCACCAAAGGATTATTACCACATGCCAACTAGCAATGCATCTGGAAAAAGACCTTGACCTAAAGGGAGAAATGGTAAAAACAAATGAGTTTTAATGGCTAAGAGATTTCAAAGTGAGTCAGGAAGTCATTCCAGAGGTTATGCTTATGCAAGTGTCAGCAGGATCTCATTGACTGCCGCAGTAAACAGTGCCTCATATAGAGGGGCTCCTGAGGGCTCTAGAGACATCCAGAAACAGGGAAGACAGCTCAGGAATTCGGCACCCTGTCAGTGGGCCTTCCTTTGGAATTTATTGTTGGTATGCATTTAAAATGGCAACCACCTCAAAATGGCGGATCCAATGACTCAGCATTGCGGCCTCCTCACCCCTGCCCCTGTATTCTCCCAATATTACCTTATTAGGACATAAGCGGCCTGCGAGCCTTGTGGGTACCACCCACCTCCCCTGCCAGGAAGCCCTTTACCCAGCAACAGCTGACTATAGCCAATC
>JAQZBX010020121.1:0-33250 GCA_029593785.1 Cabassous unicinctus
AGAGGACAAACAGCCAGGTAGCACAGAAGGCCAGATCTGCGGTCTGACCACAATAGTAATGATGATTAGATTAGGGGTTATCCTAATACGTGGTATTGTCATGGTCAGTTACAATTGCCTGTGAAGAATGTAATCCAGCTTCATTATACAGGAGACAAGGAGAATATCCAGAACCTCAAAAAAAGGGCAGATATCTAGGAAGGTTTTTTCAGATTATTAATAAGACTAATCTGATTATCTGGCACAATAGAGTATTCTTTTCTTATTTTATAAAATATAAAAATATCTACTGTATGCGTCACGTGGCAGTCAGGAAGAATAATATTCTGTTTTAAAATTCAGTTATTGTAACTTTTTAAAAGCAAATTAATAACATGCTCTTTTATATAACAATTATAATAATTAATATTTTATATTATATAATGATAATTGTTATTATATAATAAACAACCTTTGATCAGTTTCTCTGTGAAAGATGGCATTCTAAAAACTTTTAATCCATACAATGACACTCTGAAGTAGCTATTATTTTTTCCTATCTTATAGATGAGGAAACTGTAGCACAAAGTTAACTTATCCAAGTCCACTAGCAAGGAAATTTTGGAGGAGTGATTTCACACCCTGTCAATCTGACACTAGAACTCACATACTTACAGGGAAAAGACTGATGACACATGAGGGCTCAGTCATTCATCAGGTCCTACTGAAATTCCATTATGGGCTCCTACCATGAGAAGCGGATGAAGAGATATGAGATATAAGAAATCAAGAAGCTTCTCAAGAAGCCCAAATCCAGTTGAGAAGTCACGAATGAAATAAAATGGCAAATCACAATATTAGAATACAGGTGTAATTGAGAAGATATAAGTAGAATTGGCCATAGTTCAAAACTGAAGCTTGGTTTATATAAACCAGAATAAATTCTTTGGCACATTCTTGTCTTTTTTTTGTTTTTTGTTTTTGCAAGGCCTAATAAAGGGTGGATTAAAATTTTCATTTTTGGAACGGAGAGGGAAAAATACTTCTAGTGACAATATTAAACTTTAACTGAACCCTTTGTTCCTGAAAAACAACAACTGTTATGAATTCCCCCACTTTTTTTGTGTGTGTGCACCAGGAAATAAATTACTGCAAAGAACCGCCTTTCCCCATGAGTTATATAAGACTCACAGATACCCCTCTTGTTTATGATGACAAAGCCAGACACAGACCCTCCAATCTCCCAATATTTACTTCATAAATGATTACTGGAACTCTTTGCCCCCACTGGCCAATCTGGATAAAATGCCTGCTAATTTCACCTGACCAAACTTTAGTTAAGTTTCTCTCATTCTCCAGGCCCGTGAAGTTTGACCTGCTCTCAGCATGACCTGGCCTGCAACCCCTCCTTAACAACCCTTCCAGAGAATCAGCGGGCCGCAGGGAAAGGCATTCAGTGATCAACTGACTGACCATGCCACCCACTCATCCCACCGTCCATACCCCAATGTTTCTAACTTTGTTTGCTGTCTCTCCTGTAAAAACAAATCCCTTCTGCTCTGACCTTTGATACATGGCCGGTATTGTCAGAATGATCCCCCTGTTGCAATAGTCTCTTTTCTCCTCTTGCAATATTCTTTCCAAATAATGACTCTCCTTACCAAAGTCCAGATTTGATTTTATTTGATACAAGGAAAAAATAATATGAGTAAAAGAGAAAAACTGTAAAAGAAAAAATGGAGGGTTTTTTGGTTGATTGATTAGTTGTTTATAGGACAGTGAGAGACTGGCCTAAATAGAGCAAAAATATATCATTTGCTGGGTTCAAGGAAAGAGTGTATGAGCAGCCATGAATAAGAGAAGACTGATTTGTTGTAAAACTGAGCAATCACACACACAGCTGTAATAAAATATCACCATCTAAAATGTATTGTGTGCTTTCACTGTGCCAAGTGTTTTATATATTCATAGCTTTTTTAAGCCACACATTAGTCCTATGAATTAGAAACTGCTATCCTTATTTTACAAATGCAGAAATTGAGGCATTAAAGTAATCCCTTAGCTGGTAAGTGGCAGATGAGGGATTCAAATCTTCTGAAGCTGTCTGATGCTAAAGGCTAGTCCTTGAACCACTCTTACAAGCAATGTGTAGGGCTACCCACATTGCTAGTGAGGTCTCATTGGCAAGGTTTAAGAATAGAATGGTCAGCAACTTGGTAAGGCATGTCAAATCTTATAAAGATAGATGGACAAGGTAACTTTGGAATTCCTCACCTCCAGATTCTTTGCTTCTGTAATCCAGGATCACGTGACCAGATAATGCAGAGGCTGATGATAGTGGGAATGCAGAGGCAAGGACAAAAGGAGAAAAAAAAAAAACGTTGTCTTTCAAAAGAACTTTACTTCTAAAAGCAATGCACACTTGTAAAACATTAGCAGTAGATAGCTGGAAGATCAACAGTTTTACCCATGATATCCCAGTCATTAGAGGCACTCATGCCTTAAGTTTAATATAATTCCATCACAGTTTCAGTACATATCTTTTTGTTAATTGTTTCTACTGGATTGAGTTCAACTTGCTTTCTTCAGGATACTATGGATGTTATTCCAGGTTAGTGTGTAAAACCTTTCTGAATATTTTCTTAGTAGGTGCCTGGCATTGCATCTATTATATTAATGTGCCGTAATTAGCTTAATCTGACCTGTATTACTGGACCTTCTGGTTGTTTACAATTTTTTCTTTTAACACATGATACTGTGGTAAGTGCCTTTAAAAGTGTATATGTATATATCTATACATATGTTTGTATAATTTTATAAAGATTTCTTTCAAGATATCTGGATATAGACTTGCTGGGTCAAATGGTATGCATATTTAAAATTTAAATAAATTACCAAATTACTCTCTAAAAATGGATCAATTTTATAGTTCACTAACAAGGGATGAAGTGCCAGTTTTCTTTGCCAACATTAAATTTAATCAACATTTTACATCTTTCTTTTCCCAATATGTAATAAGAAAAGTATTACTTATAAGAGTGTAAGATTGAAATAAAGACTCTGCTTTTTGTATTATATATAATTGACCTTGTTTTCTTTTTTTTTTTAAAGAAAAGGAAGGGTGATGAAATGCAAAGTAAAAGTCTGTTGAACCTAGTCTCAGAGATGATCTCTGTTAATGATTTTTGACACCCCTCAAGTAACGAATAGTTTTATGCCACTTGCTTTATTATTTCTTATATATTGGACATCTTTTCATATTTTTAGTATACCTTTTTCAACAGTTGAACAGTATTCTACTAAATGGATTTACAACACTTTTCAATAGCATAATACTGATAATATTAGTTGTTTGCTTTTATTTACAAAACCATAATAAAATTATTGTATATAACATCTTTGGACACTTTCGTGAGTATATCTGGAGTATAAAGAGATATTCTAAATGGGCAAAAATAACTTAGTACAAAGGAGCCTAAGAGTATATAAAAATGTACAATTAGACCGTACAAATTTATTGTTAGGGAATATTTGAGAGAAAGGAGAGGGGAACATAACATTCGTTTGGTGTATATGATGTGCCATATGATGTATGATCACATTGTTTCCTGAAAACAAGTTTTCAAGTTAAACAATATCCCCACATTTTATAACCTTAATCAAATTAGCATGTGAATAAATGTGCTTACGCTGCATTCATTCCGGGAGCTATGACTGTCATTCAATCCCTAAGCAGCACAGCAGCCCCAAGGCTGAGGCTTGCCAGGATCACAGCCAGACTTTGTGGTGGAGCAGATTTTGAACTCAGACAGGTCAAGGGCAGAACTTGCCTTCTTTAGTATTATACAATACTGCCCCCAAGAGGAAATGTTCTGTAGGGAAAAAGGCATTTGGAATCAGGCAGAAGTCCAGGTATAAGGACCTGCAGGGATTTTTCTTAGACAGCCTGGTAGCAAGTGTACCTTGATATGGAATTCCAGAGAATTGAACCTGCATGTAGAAATCAAGAAGCCTGTGAAAATATAAAGTTTACAGACACGGAGTATAGGTAAGTCTTTGAAAAGTTTAATCTGATTTGGAGAAAAGTTGGCATTTCAAACATTTTAAATGAATGGAGCAATAAGGTAATTGTCTTAGTTTGCCTAAGGGCTGCAGATACAAAGTACCAGAGGGTGGGTTGACTTTTATAATGGGAATTTTATTTAGGTTAAAAGCTTACATTCCAAGGATGTGAAATGTCCAAATCAAGGCACCATCAGAGATGTTTTCTCACCAGTGTCAGCAGGTGGTAATCCTGGGATCCTGCCACATGGAGAAGCAAGATGGCTGCCAATCTCTGCCGAGGTCCCTGCCTTTCCCTCCTGAACCTACTATCTCCAGGAGCTCAGCTGTGGGCAACCAAGCATAGGGCTTGTCTCTTTCCAGGCCCCCTCTTTCAGTCTCAGCTGCTCCAACTTTCCTCCCAGTTTCAGCTGTGGGACTTATCAGGCATATGGCTTGTCTCTTCAGCCTTGAGCTGCTCAGTGGGCCCAGCCACTTGGAGGGCTTTGTGCTCAACCTTTGGCTGCTAGCAATCCTTGAGTCCTCTTTCACATGGCAGAATAAAAAATGGCAGAGCTCCCTTTCCTGTGTGTCTCTCTGTGTCTTCTTTTATATAAAACCTAACAAGAGGACTGAGATTCAACTTGTCATGCCTCACTGGCATAGTCCAATCAAAAGCAATCTAATCAAGTTATCTAACGTGAATCTAATTCAATCAAAGAGTACAACACTGGCAGGAATAGATTAGTTTAAGAACATAATCTTTTTCTTTTTGGGATTCATAAAATAACTTTAAACTGTTACCATAATGTAATTAAAAGTGACCAAGCAGTATCTGGTTTATAGGCATGCAACAAATATTCGAGATTTTGTTTTATTATTTTAAAGGCAATATGCATTTATTACCAAGCAATGGTAGGAATACATTTTAAATACATTTTATTAATTCACTGGAAACTACAATTTCCATGATTCACACATTAAAAAATAAAAACATGAAAATCATTGAACACATAAATATAGCTGGAATTATAAGGAATGAGAATCTTTAAATGTTGTTCTTATTGAGAAAAATTAAACCAGACCAAACTAAACAAAATTCGTGTAATTATGAATAAATTTCTTTTAACATATATAAGCACTGATCAGTCACAGAATGTTTTTAAAAATTTTATTTGACCAAATCAAGTTCTTGGGCTTCAAGAGCTTCACCATATTTTAGATATGTATTTTATTTAATAGAAAATACAGTAATCAGTTATCTGAAGTATAGTTGAATTCCATTAGCAGAGAAGAGGAAAGAGAACATAACCCATCACAGCTTCTCTATTACAATGGGAAAAGTACACTTTATTCTAGTATAAAGAAATATGACTGAGACTTAAAATAGCTGACCAATGATATAATTATATTTCATTTTATGAAATTTAGTGTGACTATCCATTCCTACAAAATAGTTCATAAGATGATGTGTGACATCCTTGTTTTGTAAAGGATTTACTGTAAAATTCCTTTAAAGAAATGTGCTGACATGCATTTTAAAAACATTTTGTTTTCAGGAACACATAAAATTAGCACAATTGAATGATGAGGCATCTGATAACAGGATATGGTATTATTATAATGATCACTACTACATATACCAACCCATTTCTACAAACTGCCAGACAAGGATAAGGTTGTCCATTAACCTATAAAGAACAATCTATATTTCAAGGGAAGAAATTAATAAATTCTCCTGCAAAATAATCCACAAAAAAGAGGGATTCCTCCACGTTGTAGTTCCAAAAGTAATTTTTTATTACTCTGGAATCCAAAAGCAACTGTTTCTGTCAACTCTAATCAGGAGATGCTTAATTGTTTATTTTAGTTCAACAAAATTAAATGAACTACTGAGACGCGCGTACTGCATATTGCAGTGGTTACCAACACAGATGGCAAACCCCCAAACCAGCTGGTTTCTGGCAATCAGCTGTGTGTCCCTAGGAAATTCCTTGGAATTCAGTTTGTTCATCTGTACCTCAGGTTCCTCACCTGTAAAACATGGACTGATAACATCAATAAAAAGTGCCTCATAGTAGGTCAGCTGCCCTTACTAGTTTTTTGCAAAGATAGACTTGGTAAAGAAATCTAGTAGGCCCAACCAGAGATACCCTGTGCTAAGCCCCATATCAGCTCAATGAAAACTAAGTTTCTATTTCCTCTAAATGCCAGGCTAGCCAAGAATTTTAATTAGCCAATCAGCTATCACCAACTCCTTGCTAAGTAACCTTGCCATTAACCAATGAAGATTCCCTCCCAATGCATTGCCTTGTTCTGTCTATAAAAAATCTCACTGCCCTCTTTGTTCAGCGGAATTCCTTTCTCCCTCCTGAGAACTGAATCTCTCCAATTCATGAATTGATTTAATAAAACTCTCTTAGACCTAAGGAAATTTTGCTCAAATTTTTATTTAACAGACTTATCTGCTCATGAAGCTCATAGTTTAGAAAGGTAGAGCACCAGGAAGAAGTATTATCACAGTGTGATAAGAATTAAGATTGAGGTATCTTCAGAGTGTCTCATATTTGAAAGATACAGTGCTAGGTATCACCAGGGATTTAATTTAATATTTATATTATTATATTTATTATTCTTGTTATAGAACCTGTCACGATTAGCTCTACAAAATTATAAACGTCTTGGTAACTATACATGATTGAATTTCAATTAGAAGCATTATGTGCCTTTGCCAGAGTTATTTGCCTTTTAGGACTCTCTTTGACTTGGTTATGACTGAATTTTCCTTTTGAAAGTCTTGGGAAATTTCCACAAAGAATAACACTTGACGAATGTATGTAATCACCAGTCACCCATTGCTATTTAGCTAATTTAACTAAAGGTGAGAGCATTGGGACTGATACATCTACTGGCTTCAAGTGTTAAAGCATCATTTAGCACCTAATGCTGTCATCTATCTAAAACCTTCTTCTAATCTATAAAAAAAATAATTGCTTATGATATTTAATTGGGGGAAGAATATTCATAAAATCCAGATAATCTAAATGACATTTTCTGAGTCTTTATTTTTAAGGCCATAACTGTGCCTGGCACAATATAACTGGCTCCAAGAGTTGCCAGAAGTTTTAACTCTATAGGCAGGCAGTTGGATATTTAAGAGTGGGCTGACCGTCAGGACAATTAGAGTCATCAGACCATTGGATATCTATAGACTTTAACTCTTAAATCTTGGGTCTTCTAATGCTACTCCATTGACATGGACACAAACTAGGAATTATGCCTGAAGGAATAATTTCAAACAAAATAACTTACATAGACCTTACAAGTAATGGTACCAGAATAGGAAGAAGTGTAGAAAGGGGTGTAAAGGGATATGTCCTTTGGGAGCTCTAAAACAGTCAGACCTAACAGACTGGAACTTCTCCAAGCATTACCTTAACTACTCAGAATCAGCTAAAGTGAATAATGCATATGAAAGTCCTTTAAAAACTACCAAGTGCAAAAAAAAAAAAGAAAATTATAGGAAGTAGAAAGTCAAGTGATGGTGCATTGGCAGCAGCTGATTAGGACCATATCCATTTTACATATTGACCGATTTTTGTCTTTTTTAAAAAATAAGATACATCCATCTTTACTTTCCCTTCAGACATATTTCTTAATTTAACTTTAGGTAATTTGTTCCCCACCTCCCCACCCCCACCCCCAGATACATAGCTCTGCAATTGCTGTTAAACTTTTCTTGAAAATAAAAAAGGAAAAATTATTGTTATTAATTAATGTGCATAAGTAGTTTTTATTTTATAAATTATGATGTGTTGTGTTTGTTATTCAGGATGCTTAGGGGGTCAGGTTAACTATAGGGTATATTTGAAAATATCAGATTATAAATTATAAAGCAGAGATAAAATTCTCATCAAGAATTCTCTCTCCAAACTGTTTTCAAATATTGATTTCCTTTTACATGTGTATTAGTCAGCCAAAGGGGTGCTGAAGCAAAATATCAGAAATCTGTGGGCTTTTATAAAGAGTATTTATTTGGGGTAGAAGCTTACAGTTACCAGGCCATAAAGCATAAGTTACTTCCCTCACCAAAGTCTATTGCCATGGGTTGGGGCAAGATGGCTGCCAAGAGTTCAGGCTTCTTTACCCAGGGCTCCATTTCTGTCCAGGATCAGCTGCTGTGCTCTCCCCACAAGGCCAGCTGTAGACTATCAGGTGAACAGCTCTGTCTCTCTCCCCGGGGCTTCTGCCATGTGTAAGGAGCCGTCTCTATTCCTCTGTGTTCTTCTCTTTTGTGTTCACTTCCCAGGCTCCAGCTCAAAACTCCAAACTCCCTTCTCTGCTGTGCGCTTTCTCTGTGAATACCTGCCCACCAAGGAGGCGGGAATGAAACATCCTCCTGACATGGCCCAATCAAAGCCTTAATCATTATTTAATCCAGTAAAAGTAAAACCTCTGAATCCAATACACTCTAATATGCCCAGAGGAAAAGACCAGTTCACAAACATAATCCAATATCTATTTTTGGAATTCATAAATAATGACAAACTGCTACAACATGTAATTATTTATCTTTATCATTGATCTATAGAATTCTTTCTTTTAGTAATACAACCAATTCAGGCTCTGACCATCAGGTTTTTACAACACAAGAGACTGCTTCTAGAGTGTTTGCATTTATTAATCCCTGGAGGATGTCTGTGGGTAGAATGTAACAAATATGTGCATTCACATACATCATGGAATTGCAGCTAAAAGCAGAATCATGCCCAAGAGATTCAGTCAGCAGAGATCCAAACCATTTTTTTGGCAAATATAAAAGAGGTGACTTTTAAAACATTCTTAAAGAATCTTGACTAGCTAGAGAAATTACTCAAGTAGCACATAAACATGGGGCCTCTATACTGAAGAGGTCACAAGAAATGAAACCAGATCAATTGAAAGTATAAGAGATCCCTAATGAATATCAGTTACTCATATTGCTAAGGAGCAGTTATTCATGGGTCTACAAAGAGGTGGAAAATAGTAACTGAGAGAAAACTCCAGAAAGAAATGAAACTATTCTCTATTTCCCTTCTCTTGCTTTTGCATAAAAACCACCTAAGTGAATGGTCTCTTCACTTTAGAATTGGTAGAGATAAAATTATTTAACAGTTAATAACTACTTCTAAACTTCTCAATATGTCGTTTTTAAAAGAAACATAAGGTGTATCAAGAAATGGAGTTGCAGGTATTGAATTTTTTTTATTCCACAATGAAATGTTATCTCACATACAGTCAGAACCCAGCAGCAATGACATCAGGTTTTCCAATAATCTGTGTTTCACACACAAGCTATAGAGAATGATTGTGTTTTCAAAATGAAACTCAAGGATAAATAAAAATTGTCAACTAGAAGGTTGAAAAATAATCCTTTCTTCTCTATGGAATCTAAATTGGAATAAATAAAAATTTAGGAGGTTTATATTATTCAATGTAGTGACACAGTTTTGTATTTAAAATAATTAAAATTATTATTTTTGTCTATTCTATTTTTCCCAAATATCTTGTTTAAAAACATTTCTACTTGTGGAAACTCACAGCTTATTACATAAACTACATATGATTCTCTATGTATCATCCTTACGACTTGTAACATTTTAAGAAGAGGATGATAGACCAGAATAAAAATGATTTTAGAACTTAAGACAGATATATATTCTTCCTCACTCATTTAATTTTTTGAATATTGTCTTTATTATTTATGCCTATTTAACATTGGTAGAGTACTACCTCAATATGTCAGGCAATATACCAAAGCTTTAGACACTAAGTTATTTAATTTTCATGATAATTCTAAGGGAAGGGTACTGTTATTATACCCAATTTTCAAGTAGGGAAATTGAGAATAAGTAATTTGTTCAAGAACATGTCATATAGCCAGCAAATGATGGAGCTAGAACTCATCATAGGAAGGTTGAATGGAATCCACATGCTTAATCAATATGAGATTCTGCTTTCTTGAGAGATAAAAGAAAAGTCTTGGATACAGAAGCTTTATATTCTGAGGGCTTGTAGCCTGTGTTTAAATCCTATTCTACCATTTGTAAGTCTGTTCATTTTAATTCTTACAGTGGGCCCAGGAAGCAAATATTTCCCCACATTTTTCACATATAAGCTGAACCTTAGAAAATGTGAATAACTAACTTTCCTGTGGGAACATGACTACTAAGTGGCAAAGCCAGTGTTTGAACAGGGATTGTTTTGACTGAAAAGCCTGTGCTCTTTCCAATACATTGCAGTGCTGCTCATTTAATTCTTATTTAATCTTTCCAACAACACTGCAAGATAAGTCTTATTATCTGAATTCTTATAAATAATAGCACAAGTAAAGTGACAAGCTTGAGTTTATCAAGTTAGTTGTTGTTGGAACTGGAGTTCTAGGTCAGGTGTGTTTGACTCTAAAATTCATTCCCTATGATAATCCATTGTCACTGAACCATTCTTTTGATCAGTCTGCCCATCATTTTGATATTTTGGACATATTAAGAGCTTATTGATCATGACCTTTGCTATTACCACCCTCAAAATCTCCTTTCTGAAAATGAATCCCAAACACAAACTTGACCATTTTATAGAAGTCATTTGTTTAACCTATCCTGATCCAGGTAGTACTTGGAAAACATAAAAGACTTAGAAAGGCATAGTCAAAAGATGATATTTATATATAATATTTGGAAAGTAATTTTTAATTTGAAGTGAGTTTACAATATTTGGAGAATTTTAAGTGAGAAAGGATTTATTTAAATAATTGACAAAATATATTCTACTTGTACACTTTCTCATTCCAACAATATAAGAAGTCTTTAGAATGCTATTTTAAATGTTAATGGATTCCTAGAATATTCATTATTTTAAAAATGGAATTATTGACAAAGAATCCCATTCTTGATTTAGAGCTTGTATTAACCATGACACTAACAATAATCAGATGACACTCTCAAATTAGGATCTTTTGAGGAAGACTTCTTTACAAAGCAGCGAATTCCAAAAGTATGGACATGGTGTCGGAGAACTAGAAGGACTAGAGCATAAATCTGGAGCTGTTAACACCCCTAGTCCTGAATGGATGAGGGAAGGGAGAGGTTGCTGGAATTGGAAAGAAGAGAGGGTTGTATGGTAAAGGTCAATATGAATAAGCAGGGATATGTCAGTGGACTCATCAGTCTGAGGTACTCTCAGAGGATGAGAACAAGGGGAATTAATGCTCCTGACTCTCCTCCTGCTCTTTAATCTTGTTCCAGTGACTCACATTACCTAATTAAACTGGAAGCCAGACGTGATGGAAATTCATTGATGTTAGCCATTCAAGGGGGCCTCCCAGTGTAGAACCAAATGGAAATAAGAAATACAGGAATGAACACTCATATTAATAACTAACTAAATATGTATTTTGTATTTATGCATATTTTATAAAGTCAACCAGATAATTGCACATGCTACTACAGTATATCAAGATTTTATATAATAGTATCAATTATTAGTAATGTCTAATTATAGCCATATCAGCATTTTGTCAGATATCTCTATAATGGCATAAAATAAATTATATGCCCAGCTTAATCACAAGTTCCCCTTTTGAGTGCCCACCCCAGTTAGCCCTGTCCTGGGTATAATTACAACTAGCAAGGCCTGTATTTCCATTTATGGTTTGGGTGATAAAAGCCACTCTCAGTTTCTCCAAATAGCCCTTGCCACTTCTACTTTTTGTGCTTTATAGTTTAAAATGGCTATTCTCCCCCTCTTCTCCTCTAGGCCCTTTAACAAAGCTGTCATTGCATACTTTCCCGGCTGTCTGGTTATTTGTGTTTGCATCACATCAACCAAAGAACTTCCATGTAACTTTCAAAACAATCTCCTAATATGAAAACAAAGGGAAGCCAGACTAATTATTTTAGAAAACTGAGAAGAATATGGTTTGGGACTCCCACATTGAAATTATTCACTAAATGTATGGTCTTGAACAAACCACTTAACCTCTCAATATTTTAGTATCTGTCTTGTAAAACCCTCTCTCAAGGGTGTATGCTGATAGTCTATTGGTTACAGTGTGTGAGATTATATTTTAAAAACACAGAATATAATTTGTTTTCAAGAAGAAAGTGTCACATTGAATCAGGTCATCTGGCAAACATAATTTTATGTTTCCTTTGTTTTTTAATAGAGCTCTTATTCATAAATTATGTCTATATAGTATTTAGCTAAATAGCAATGCTTTATTTAGCTTAACCTGTATATCCTGATTTCTGTTTTTAAGCACAGGTGATTGTCTTCTTTCTGAATAATAGACAATTGTATGTACAATGTTTACTCTATAGCCCTTCAATAGTGCCTGATATGTATGTAGAAGGAATAAATGTTGTGAGTTTATTTTGCCATTCTAAAAATTTCTATCACATGCTAGCAATTGTGGTTATTCAGAAAAGAATGGTAAGATACTCTGCAAATGTAAAATTATTTATGTAAGTTCTCAAACATTGGTTTAAATATTAGTGTTTCACTAGGCAATCTCCTTTTCTCACTCTTGCATTCTTTCTGACTTATCTCATACCCATGGCTCTATCAGCCATAAAGCAGGCATTTCTTTATATGAGTTATAGACATCTTAATTTTAATATGATAAAAGTTGATGACATTATTTTCCTATCCAAAACGGTACCTTCTCCTTTATTCAAAATCTTATTAAGCAGCCATCACTAGCTCTCCAGTCACCCAGAAACTCATATACTGAGTAGCCAACACCCTCCTCACCACTCACAACTAATCCATTGCAGAGTCCACTGTTTGGTGTCCTTGTCTCCAGGCTAATACTTTTTCAGTCTGTTTTTACCAAGATTATTGGATTGACCTAAAACATAAATGTGATCAGTTAATTTTCTGCTTAAAATGCTTTAATATCTTCTTAATAGGTTAGTGCCTTATTGAGGGTGACACCATAAACAAAAATTAACCAGAACCAAATCAAGACATAATTACAAAGCTAAAAGCATGAAACTCTTAGAATATAACATAAATAACATAAAGGCAAATCTTCATGACTTTGAATTATTAAATATGACACCAAAAGCATGAGCAACAAAAGAGTAAATAGATAAAATTGACTTCACAAAAATTAAAAACTTCTGTGCATCAAAGAAAATATCAAGAAAGTGAAAACAACCTACAGAATGGGAGAAAATAGTTGCAAATCATATAACTGGCTTAATATTCAAAATACATGAAACTCTTACAACTCAATGAAAAAAAATGGGCAAAGGACTTGAATTGGCAGTTTTTTCCAAAGAGGATAAACAAATGACCAATAAGCACATTGAAAGATTAGCCATTGTGACATGCAAATCAAAACCACAATGAGATACCAGTTCACCCCCACAAGGGTCGCTATTAACACAAACACACATACACACACACACACTCAGAAAATAACATGTGTTGAAAGATGCAGAGAAATGGTTGCATTGTTGGTAGGAAAGTAAACTTCAAACATTGTTGGTAGAAATGTAAAATGGTACAGTAACTGTGGAAAGCAGTAACGCAGTTCCTCAGAAAGTTAAATAGAGAATTACCATATGGCCTAGCAATTCCACTCCTATATATATAGCCAAATAAAATGGAAACAGGGACTCAAACAGATAATTAAACACCAATGTTTATAACAGTATTATTCACAATAGCCAAAAAAGGGAAACAACCCAAATATCCATCAACTGATAAGTGGATAAACAAAAAGTGGTGCATACACACAATAAAATATTTTGCCACAAGAAGAAATGAAGTTGTGAGACATGCTGCAACATGAATGAAACTTGAAAAATTAAGATGAATGAAATAAGCAAGGAAAAAAAGGACAAATACTGTATGATTTTACTCATGAGAAAAATATAGAAATAGCAAATTTGTAAATAAGAAAGTAGATCACTGGTTACCAGGGCATAGAGAGAGGGAGGAAGGGGAATTTGTTTGAGGAGTATAGACTGTTTGTAAATTTGGACAATTTTTAAATAAAAAAATAAAAACGGAGAAAATGCTCTAATTGTTACCACCTCTATGCGTGTTCCTGCACCTCTACCCACAGTTAGAATAGAGCACTTCCTCTTTTGTGGTCTTGTATGATAGCATCTTCAATGTTTTTATTAGTCTCTTTTATCCTCTTGGAATGTGGTGGTATTCCTAAGGTGTAGCAGTGTAGAAGATTTTTTAAAGTACATATTAAATGAAAGAATGACTGGAAAAATGAATTTCCATGGGGATAATTTTATAGTTTTACCCATTGTTCTCTGGATTCTTCAATTATCCTTGATAAACCTGGAAAGAATCGTTGTTTTCTTATATAGTAAGAGGAGTATAATAAAATATATAAAGTAAAAATAGTAATGGATAATTGATAGCAGAATAGTGGTTTATAGAGACGTAATTCTGACCTCATATATTGATGCCAAAAAGAAAAATATGTAAAATAACAACACATCTGTTCCAAGAAAAATATTCTTAATCCTGATTAAGGTCAGGATTTTGTTCTTTGTTATATCATGTAACTGTTCTTTTGCACTGAATGTTCTGCCTCAAATGAATTAGATATTTAGCGTGATATACGCCCCTTATTTTTTTTGCAAAGATGAAAGAATTCTCTACTAACTTTATTCTGTGCTACAAAAAGATAATTTTTTAAAATTGTATTCTCAATGTAAATTTTACATTGAAAAAATGAAAATGAAAATGTGAGTTGTTTGAGTCTTTTAGGTCTAGACATTTAAAATTAAGGATGCATTTCCTAGTACTCAAAAAAAATAGACTTTATCACCTTCAAACTTTCTCTACCTATCCTTAGGTTGAATTGATATAATTTTGGATTACTTAAAGATAGAATTGTGCAAGCATTATGTCAAAAAATCGAATGTTCTTTTATTTAGTCCATGTTTTCCAATAATATATTTTGTTAAAAGTAAATGTGTCACAACAATGTAAGGTGTCATTGGTATGGCAATGTATGGGAATCTTGTACGGTATGCATGATTGTTTTGTAAACTCACTACTTCTCAAATTAAAAAAAAAATAGATGAATAAAGCACCTAGAAGAGTGCCTGATGTCCATTAATGAGGCAAACTGAAAAATATAGTAAATGTGAAATCTGCCATTATGTTGTGTATTTCTAACAAAACTCAAGGCGTCATAGCATCCAACTCACCCCAGAGGATGAGTATTGTAACGAGAACTACAGGAAAAATGCCTTTAACATATGCTTTGGAGGTAATGGAAGTTCTTAAAGTTCAAGTATTTGCACAAGCTTGAAAAGAAACAATCATGAAGAGCAATCCCTAGAGTATAGAAATCTTGTTGAAGGCTCCACTTTTAAGCCTGAGCATTGAGACCTTCCGAAAGAAACTGAAATATTTTCAATTATTACATGACACATATAAAAATCAGTGACGTGACTAATAAGCTATAGCATAATCCAGGGCAGATAACGTAAACGTGTGACTCACAAAGAGGGGCATGAATGTAAGCAACAAACCTGGAAGAGCAGGAAGGGTATTCCTCTCACCCGTGATATGTTAGTGCTCAAAGAGATCTAAGCTATAGCATAATTGTGTGTGTTTGTTTTTGAGACAAAGAAGCAGAGGCACATTTTCCAATATCATGCAGCCAGGTATTGACTGAATCAGGAATCGAGTTACAGCTCCTTGCTCTCCTCTTTCACATGACATTGTCATAGTCACTCATAAAGATTTCCATCTTCAACTTTCAATTCACAAGGTGTTTCCTGAGCAAACACCTCAGCCAGAAGCTGAGGCAGGAAAAAGACCCCAAACCCAAGTAGGAAAGCAGATGTATGTAGGTTCTGTGTAAGCAAGTGCTTGGGATCCCAATGTTACCATGAGCATGAAGGCAGAGGCATGGATGGCTGTGGGGAAAAAAATCTCTAACAGCCTCACTTTTGGGCCTCACCTTTGAGATTATTGATTATGAACATATAAATCCCTGTTACATAATGACTTAAGGTATAATGTAATTCTCTGGGTGAGTCAAGATTATTAATGAAAAACATAATGAACCAATTCTAAGAAAAGAATCTGGAGTTTGCCTGCTATGTTCAATTTTTAGTCCTGGCCTGAGTAAATTACTTATCCTCTCTGTGCCTCAGTTTCCCTAGACATCAAATTGGAATATTAGCAATAGCTTATTGGGTTGTTGTGAGACGTATATGGCTAAAAATATATGAGGCAGTTAAAACAGTTCCTGGCACACAAGAAGCACCATCCCTAAGTTTTGATCATTATCAGGTATATTATTGCAATTAAGACTTTAATATAGTAATTTATTAATACCTCTAAATAAGATTAAGGGGGCAATTATTTTCTTGAACCTTTATGGAATATTTAAGGCATACAAACGACATGTGTTAGTAGTTTTATGATGTGAATTTATGATTCAGAAAACAGTAAATAGAGAGGAATACAATGTTGTGGCAGTTATAGTGTCTTGACTCTCATTTATACTATTAATTCCATTGCCCCTGTAAGCTAATTGAGGGCAGGACAATCATAGTATATTAATTTTTAAAAGTTCAATTGGCTTCACTTGAGTCAGATACTATTTCTGCTGCTTGATATTGGTAGTGCAATAAGCCTCTGAATTTATAATGTTAAAATTTTTAACATTTTCTCTTTCAATCCCCACTACACTGTTTTAAATCCTTTCGCCCTCTCAAAGTTGGCAGTCTTACCCCTATTTCCCTATTCACCCTCATTTCTTATTCATTCCTCTTCTTGTTATTGTCCAACCTGACTTTCAGCTCCCACAGTCCTGCAAGCAATCCTTTACTCCTTGAGAATGAGTCCTATTTCAAACTAGTACATTAGTGGGTCAGCAAAATGTGGCCCTGACAATCATTAACTCTTTTTTCCCTAGAGGAAGATCATGTGTTTACTTGTTCATTCATTTATTCATATATTCACTTACTTATCTGACAAACATTTATTGAAACCCACTCTGTGCCAAATACTGTGTTGGGCATTCGACATAGGTTATCCCACTTGACCCTCCTAATAAAACTATCTACATATCTATTATCAGTGATACTATTATTAAATCCTTTTTATAGATGAAGAATCTGAGGTTCAGAGATTTTAAGTAACTGTTCCAAGATGCTAAGTGTTAGATACTTCTTGCTGATTTTCCCATGAATAATAAGCCAGTCAGATAATATTTACAGTAGGTCTGGCCATTATCCACTCACTCATTTTTCATACACACACTCATTCATTCATTTGTTCCTTCTCCAAAAGGTCATTGTCCAGCATTGTGCTAAGTATCAGGGGAAAATCTGCTTTCATGGTAAAGGGCAATATTACTTATATGCTCAATGCTTTACATATATTAGCTCACCTTGTGAGAGAAAACTCTCACTCTTTCTGACTTCTGGTAAAGTTTTGGTCCAGAGATCTAAATCAAACTGTTTACCAATCTGGCTCAGGTATGGTGTCCTGCACCATTTGGGACTGATTGCTGAAATTCAAAAAATTCCTCTTAAAATAAATGTTCCTCAGATTCTTGCAAGCCTTTGGTTAATTTTCGGTGCTCTGAAAATGTTGAACATGACCATTTTTTCTAGCGTTCTTATTGCTCTCATGGAAGAACAGTTTTGCAGAGGTCCCCACTCCACCATTTTGGAATGGCCACCCTCCTATGGTTTTAAATTCACTTCTAGGGTTGTATTCTTGTTTCATTCTTTGTGATCAAGTTCTGTTGCACTAATTGAGTGTTGGCTTTGAGTTATTACTTAACAGTTAAATATCTCCATTACTGAGGCGGTGCTACCCTGTTTATTACATCGGCCTGGAAATGATGTTGCTGAATCCTATCTCTGCTTGAAGACTATTTTCAAAAGGTGATCCCTTCACTACTGAGTAAAATCTCATGCAGATTTAAGAGATAGGGTCTTCTAGAAGGACATTAGTCCTGGTATTGATCTTTGTATATGGTGCAACCTTATAAAGAAAGACATTTCTTTGATCTTTATTCTTTGGAACTAGGTTTTGCAATGGAAAAGTTACCCTGGATGGAAGCGCTTAAAACACAGTTGTTACATACAAAGTCAGGAACCCCACACTAAAGATGAGGAAGCTATACTTTTAAAATCATCTGTCTTAGTTGACCGCTACTCTGAGTTTATTTTTCTTTTATTGTTAGATTTCTTTTAGTAAGGGCCTGCACAGAGATTTTACTTTGGTCTCTAATGTACTGTGGGCATATAAAGGAAGAGTCATAAGCTCATGTTTGGATATTTAAGGGCATACTCAGAAGCCCTAAATTCAATATGGTAGAGACTATAATCAGAGAGAGATCTCCAAGGGAAAGGTTTATCTCTGATTATAAAACTAAGTCTAGAAGGCCCACCAGTCCTCACACAGATCAGTCCTTTCTAAACCTTGGAATATGGAGTCGTTTTAAGGAAATCCAGGTTTTCCCTCACATGGCTATTATAAGCTAAGCTATCACCCTCCCTGGACTTCTAAGGCGAGATCATTCTACAAGATGCTAACTATTCTCCTCCCAGAAGTCAGCCCTAAACTGCCTCCCCAAAGGCAGGCTGGGTTAGATGCCCTGATCTGTAGTCCCACAGCACTCTGTGCCTATGCTGCACCGCACTCTTGTCAGCCTGCACAGCATCCTTAGTGCATACAAGGATTTTGACTCACTTGTCTTTGTATCCCAATGTCCAGGCCTGGACATTTTGTTTCTCTCCTTTTTTCCAGACTTCCAATATTTATGATTAGCACTTTTTGAAAACCCTTCCATGTCAGGTTATTCATTCCTGTAGATTTTCCTACTCCCTGTACTTCAATTCATCTGACTTTAATATTTACTGTACTTTCACATAGCTCTCTTTTTCTACTGGCATTTTATCTTAACCCTGCTTTTCCTATAAACCACACTAGTATTGTTTTTCCTTTCCTTTACTGAAAAACATCATATTGGGCTATTTACACGTCCTGAAAACCTTTCCTCTTCATTCATTTTCTCTTGCCTTCTCTCCTTTTAATATTGCTGAAACTATACATTAAGGATCACAGACAAATGCCTAACCCCTAAATAAATAGCTGTTTTCTCAGTCCTCACAATTCTAAACATTGTGTCCTATTACTAACCTACCTCACCCTTTTAAAGCTTCTCCCATACTTCTAAAACATTTCTCACTTTTTATTCTCTTCCTCTCTCAATGCTCTCCAGAGTCTCTATTCCTCAGAAACAGACTAGCTTCACCGGAGCATCCATGGCATTTATCAACTATGAGAAAACAATGGCTTAAGCCGGGTAAGAGGGCAAGTGGCCCATTTCCTGGGATCAGCTCACCTGCTTCACTGGTTTGGATCCTGAAGTATTTCTCCCACACAGATTCAACTTCTCAAACTCCTGAGCGCTACCTCACTTGGCAGCATGTGCTGACACTCTGGATTAGAGCCTCAATTTTGCTGAAAGGACTTGTGGAACCACACCCATCTCCTACCCTCCCTCTCTCTTTTTCTTCCAATTTTCTGACACTCTCCTTTTCCCTCTTCCTTCAGTCCCCCTAGTCACTCACATTTCTAGTCTAAGCTCTTTACCCATTCTCCTTCTGGGCTGGTAATCAGAGCTTCCCTTCATTTTTCATGGCCAGAAACCACTAAAAGATTCTTTTCTTTGCTGCCTTCTCTTAAAATAGCACTTGGCATATTAATATCACTTAAATATTATTTCATTTCTACCCTTTCCAACCCTGGGAAGACCCAGGGTTTACGATTTTCTGTGACATCAATTTCCTGTGCTGTGTAGCCTAGCTTGTCATTTCTTTCTCTCACCAAATTATTTGTGGCAGGAGAGGGTAGTGGGACATAGGGGGAGGTTAACTTAGGTTTTTTAAGAGTTCCAATTTTTTTGAGACTTATATGGAACTGTTTACTGGCATGTGCAGATGCCATGTAAATTCCTACCACTGCTTTGGTATTTTAGTGCTCATCTTTGCCTTCAATCTTTTATTTACTCTTCAATACACAGAGCCTACCTCTTCCACAAATCTTCCCTACCTATTCCAAGCCAGAATACTGTAGCCTTTGTTCTAGTAAAAATGTGTGCTTGAGTAGTTACTACTTGCCCCAATTTTTATTAGGCCCCTTGAGGACCCAGTCAGTCTATCTTTTAGGCAGAGTATGTGTGAACACACACACAGATATACACACAGATGGTCACACACCCATGACGTAAACCTTTTCCTTAAGTACAGACCCTAACGCAAATTAAAATCGGAGGGAGCAAATAAACCCCAAACTTACAACTGCATCATAATAAATCCTTGTACTTTCATAAAGATTCTGCCAGCATAAGGACTGTTCAATTAGACTTTTTGATAGTAAAATTCATTCTAAATAAAGCCTCACCTACATGCTGTGCCCGTTCTACATAAGAATGGAAAAAACTATGTAGATCCTGCACCTGTTGGGTTTTTACAGAAAACCTAGAGGAAACCAAACAGTGCAAGTGCATGTGATTAAATACAAAAGATTAGAATAAAAACCCTAGGTGGCTATGGTTTCTGCTGTTATATCAACTCTCTATGCTCTTCTACATCATATATCATTAAGTGGGCAAAATTCATGCAATAACAAATTACTAGCCTTATGCTTAAAGTTCTTAGACAATGCATATTATGTGAACATCTATGGCTATTCTAAGCATACAAAATGATTATGCCAAACAGAAAGGTTATCACGTTGCGTTTATGAATTTTGATAACTAGTGGCCTTGTGTTACACATGTCTGTGACTCCAGAGTGCAGATTTAGGTTCAGCCTTGTGGCAGCTCCTGTAGGGGATAATCAGGAGAGCTGCTGTGACTAAAACTGAAGTGAAAGTTGCAGCTGCCTGGGAGATGATTTTCATTAAAGCTGCCTGCCAGACTAGACTGGATTTTAGAAACAAAATGTGACACTTGCAAAGTGCTTGGGCACATATTCACAATTTTCTAATGGTGGTATTGCATCTTTCACCATTAATGATGAATAAAACCTTTAAACAATTATTAGAACAAATTCATTTTATAACAAACTGGCTAAATGTGAGCATTTCCATATTTCCTTCTAATGGATAGTTATAAAATATAAGGTGGTTTTGCTGTTAAAATAGATGTCTTGAGCATTTAAAAACGAATTGTAGGTATGGACGGAGACTAAATGATAATCACGAGTTGTGTTAGAGCAATGAAATTGTGAATGACTTTCTTCTTTTTTCTCTTATAGCTATTGTAATATTATTTTATTGCAATGGAATAAATGTAAAAATAATAATAACTTTAAGTTTTTGTCCACTAAAGGGCAAAAGTTCATTTTCAGCTAACATCACATGTATAATACTGCATTCTATCCTTGGTTTCTAAAAATAAGTATAACAATTTATAGGATGATTTGTAGTAAGGTAACAGATATTTAGAAACAAAACCATGAGTTTCAGGAAATCCCTAAGAGATTTCAGTCAAAAATTCTATGGCCTTTAAGATATAGGTTTATTAAACAGTAGTATCTTGTTTATAATAGGATTAGTCTATGGAGCTAAATGGTTAACTGTTAGAGCTGCATTATTTTTCAGAGCTTCCTATATGCTTGGCACCTTAAGCACTTTACTTTCTCTGATCTTCCCCACCCCTCCAAAAAAGAAAAAAACTTATAAGGAAGGGATAGTTATTGCCAGTTATACACATTAGGAAAGCAAGAAGTTAAGTACTTTTCTAAGCCTGGTTTCTAATCTGTTCTTTAAAATAATAATAATAATAAATAGTTTAAAAAATTTTTAAAAAGCAAATTTCATCCCTGTAGAACCAGATGACCAGTGATCATTGCCAGTATATTTGAACTTTAAAATCTGAAAAATGCCATAGGGACTTATACCACCAATCATGATAAAGTGATGAATTCTTGACTTTAAAATAACTGCAAAATAAATTTTAAAAATTACTAATACTGCAGATATGCAATAATCCATCCCCGAAACTCCTTGCAAACATACATTCATATACACTAAAATCATTACAGTTGGGGATATTTTTTGAAGAAGCACTCTAATTAATCATTTTTGCCTTTTTTAATAATAAAGCTGAAGTTCTTGGACAATTACCACTTTTCTGCAATTTTAGGCACAAGGTTTTAAATAAAATTAAAACAACCCTTTTCCCTTCAAAAATGACAGATCTTAGAAATTTTACCAAATTTCTCAATAAAAAACAAGATTGGCAGGCTGTATTTTATGCAGTATTATAGATGTTGTTATATAAATTGTAAACCAATCCTATACCAGTAGAATGGGGGAGGAAAGGGGTAAGAAAAAAGGAAATCCGTTAAAATATAAAACATGTACATGAACCAACAAGGAATCAAATATATGTAACTAATAAAGTCAGGACTTCTGTAACTGAATACAAGAACAAGATAGTTATTTATAGACTTTTCTTATTTTACCAGCTGTTGTGGTTTGAATTTTATTGCCCCAAAAAGATATGCTCTAATGCGAATATTCTTGCTGTCCTGATTTTGTGATAATCAGGGTAGACTAAACATTCGCTATATTAAAAACCATGCATGTGTCCCCAGACCTAGTTTTTCTCCCTTGGTCTGGTTTTTAGAATGCTGGTGATAAACTAAGCCTGATTTATTATATGACCATCCGTATGGGAAAAGATTGTAACTATAAGTATCTTTTGTCAACCTTAAGAGATATAGCAGGGGGATGGATGTGGCTCAAATGGTTGGGCATCCGTCTCCCATATGGAGTGACCTAAGTTCAATCCCTGGGACCTCCCAGTAAAAATAACAAAAAGAAAAATATAAAAGGCGTGTGGGCCACTAGGCCCCATGCTCTGGTGTGCCACCAGGCCTCGCAAGTGGGTGAGCCCCCAAGGCCCCATGCACAGGTACGCTGCCAGGCCCCATGAACGGGTGAGCCATCAGACCCCTCGAATGGGTGAGCTGCCAGTCCCCGTGCGTGGGTGCACCGTCAGGCCCTGGGAGCCATGCAGCAAGATGATGACGTAACAGGAGAGTGACACAAAGGAAAGCCAAAATGAGACACACCGAAAGACCAGGAACTAAGGTGGCACAAGCAGTAAGATGCCTCTCTCCCACATCGGAGGTCCCCAGGGATTGAATCCCATTGAAGACAGAAGGATGAGAAGAGAGGCAGGAAACAGACACAAAGAGTTGCCCAGCGAATGGACACAAAAACATCAAAAATGAGGGGGGGTGTGTTAAAAATGGATAAAAGTAAATAAGTAAATAAATAAATCCTTAAAAGAAAGTATAGGGGAGTAAGATACGGACTATAGTTAGTTGTAAAACTTTGACAATGCTCTTTCATAATTTGTTAACAAATATAACAATGCAAAGTATTTGTGGTGGGGTGATGTGTGGGAACCCTGTATGATGTTATGCATGTTTGTTTTATAAGTTCGCAATGTTTACTGAACACTTGTTGTTTATGTATGTTCATGTATGAATGATATACTTTAATAAATTGTTTTAAAAAAGAAAAAAAAGATATGTTCTAGCTAACTTGTAGTACCTGTGAATGTGTTCTTATTTGGAAATAGGGATTTTTCAGATGTAATTAGTTAAAATGATGTCATAATGAATTAGGGTGGGTCCTAATCCAATATGACTGATGTCCCTATAAAAAGAGGGAAATTTGGACATAGACAGCAACAAAGAAAGAAAATGACCATGTGAAGATGGAGGCAGAGATCGGTGGGCTGATGTAGTGGGACCTCACAGCAAGGGGGAGATAAGCAGACACAGAGAAAAACACACAGTGAATGGACACAGCAAGCACAAGCAGCAAGGGGGGGATAAAAAAAATAAATAAATAAATCTTTAAAAAAAACAAAAACATGGATCTTCAAGGAATGCCCTACATTCAATTCTTACCATTCCCTGCTCCATGTTATTTCCTCTTTATTGAAAGTATTTTAACCCAGTGAACACCTTTTAAGACCCTTTTGTGACTGTCATTCAAAGGTATAGAGAACCGGATTATGGATAAGGGTAGTTTTAGTCACCATTGTGTTATCTTCTGGTAGAAGCATTTTTCCTTGTGCACTGAAATCTCTAAATGAGCTGACCCTCCAAAAATAGGGGTAGTAAGCACAATTTTTGCCAATAGATCATTATATATAATTGTAAGGGGCATTACCTCCATATTTACCCCTTTTTTTTCAAACTGTGTATTCTCACTAAGAGGAAGAAAATACTTTATATTGTTCACTAGTTTGGATCATAAATGGCACACTTCAGGAGCATACTCAAAATTTTGCAAGATGTTGTTTCTTAACTGCTTCCATAACAAGTCTATCCAAATAACCATTCCAACTTCCTTTAATTACAGCAGCTTTTTTTTTAAGAACAATGAATTCTCTGACCACTTGTCAATTGCCTTACCTTTTCCACTATAAAATGAGCTGCATTTAGAAAGCAATAGTTTGTAAAATAACATGATGTTGTATCAGATATTCAAAAATTCCTCAGATAATGGTTATGACAGAGACATGATGAAAATAAAAGGCAAAGTCAAATACAGAACATGTCTAAGTAATTGTGACAACAAAAAGCCAACGCAAGGGAATGGGTCCATTGTAATCAAACTTCCTCAGGTAGCTTGCAGTGCATGTCCTTCGACGCAATACCACATCTATAATAAATTGCTACTGCTAGAAAGGTAGGCACTCAGCTGGAGCAGTAGGCAGGTTAGCCTTGTTGTGGTGAAAGTTTTGGTATTGAAGCCATGAGAATCCTCTGTCTCTCAGATGGTCATTATTATGATCCAGTTGAGAAAGCACTGAATAGGTAATTTTCTTCATCTTATTTATTTTGGGGACTTTGATGTGAGTTTTCATATGGTATACAAATATGATCACATTATAGACCCAGACTCATTTTTAATGATCCATCTATATATTCTTTCAACTTAGAAAAGGATGTTTTCACCAATTTTCCTATCTTGCCCCTTCTAAGTTCTGCATCATCAAACAATTTTCCCCATTCTCAAAAAACAATATAGATTTTTTACTTCAAGCCATCTCTATTTTTAGGCAAAGTAGAAATATACTTAGCTAAGTAGGCAGGCAGTCATCAAGAAAAATTTTGAAGGTAGCAAGTTATACAAATAGATGCCATTAATAGTGGAAAAAGTCATTTTAGGACAATGTTGCTTGAATTTAGATTCAGGAAATATATAGGTTATGATTCTAGTTCTTTAGGGGGGCACTTGTGGAATGGCAGAATAATGACATCAAAAATCCACTCCTGGGAATGGATGTAGCTCAATTGGTTGAGCACCTGCTTCCCATGTACAAGGTCTTGAGTTCGATCCCTGGTACCTCCTAAAAACAAAACAAATGAACAACAACAAACAACAAAAAACTCTCATTGGGAACAGATGTACCTCAGTCATTGATCACCTGCTTCCCATGTACAAGGTCCTGGGTTCAATCCCTAGTATCTCATAAAATTTTTTTTAAAAATCCACTCCTCCATAAAGGCAATGAGAACAATTGTGAAAACTGACAAAATCAAATTTTCAGAACTCTGGAAATTAGCTAAAGTTTTGCAACAATTTTAGAAGGATATTTCAAGAAAAATGGCTGAATCTTGGTTATATATGCTCTCTACAAGAAACAAACTTAAGATTCAAAGATGCAAAACAGTGAAAGGTAAAAGGATGGAAAAAATGTATACCATGTAAACAGAAACCAGAAGAGAGCTGGAGTGGCTAGTAAGCATGCAAAAACAAGGAAGTAATGAAAGGCAAACTACTCAATGGGAGAAAATATTTGGAAATCACATATCTAATAAGGGTTTAATACCCATGACACACAGAGATCTTACAACTTAAAAAGACAAACAACCTGATTAAAAAATGGGCAAAAGACTGGTATAGACAATTTTCCAAAGAGGAAATATAAGTGGTGAAAACACACACACACACACATGAAAGGATGTTCAACATCACTAGCTATTAAGGTAATGCAAATTAAAACTATATTGAGATATCATTTCACAATTATTAGAACGGCCACTATTAAAAAAAAAAAAACACAGAAAATTACAAATGCTATAGAGGATGTGGAGAAATAGGAACACTTATCCACTGTTAATGGAAATGTAGAATGGTACAGCCACTGTGCAAATTTGGCGATTCCTAAGAAAGTAAATATAGATCTGCGGTGTAATCCGGCAACACGCTACTAGATATATACCCCAAAGAAATGAAAAGCAGGAACACGAACAGACATCTGCACACCAATGTTCATAGCGGCATTATTCACAATCGCCAAAAGATGGAAACAACCCAGATGTCCTTCATCCGACAAATGGATAAACAAATTGTGGTTTATACATACAATGAAATATTCAGTTGTAAGAAGAACTGAAGTTGTGAAGCATATGACACCGTGGATGAACCTTGAGGAAATTGTGTTGAGTGAAGCAAGCCAGACACAAAAAGACAAATATCATATGATTTCACTATTATGAACTAAATATAACAACCAAACTCATGGAATAAACCGCTGAACTACAGGTCACCAGAAGATACATTGAATGAGGGTAGAGAATGGGCAGTTGATGCTTAATTTGTGCAGAATTTGTAATAACGTTAATTGTAAATGTTTGGAAATGGATAAAGGTGATGGTAGCACATTATAGTGAGTAAAATTAACAGCAGATATATAGCTGTGATTGTGGTTTAAAGAGGAAATTTATTAATATAGGGTGATCAGGCAATTCGGGGAAAACAGATACCATAGAAGTCTTCCAGATAAACAGGTTAAATATTCTAGTACAAGAACTGTTGCTCACAGGTGATAGAGTTTTGCTGTTTTAGCTACTTAGAAATGCTACTACTATATGGAGTGGGGGAAAGAGTGGAAGGGTTGGGGGACAAAAATGCAAAGTCATAGAGGCCACATAAGTGAAAGAAACCAGACACAAAGTACTAGATAAAACGTGAGTATAAATAAATTTATAGAGGCAGAATTATATAAGTGATTATGTAAGGCTGGGGAATGATAGAGGAAGGATTGAGAGGTGACTGCTAAGGGGTGGGGAGTTTTTATTTTTGGAGCAATGAAAATGCTCTAAAATTGATTGCTGTGATAAATGCATAACTCTATGATTATACCAAAAGCCACTGAATGTACACTTCAGATGGATTTTATGGTATGTGAATATATCTCAATAAAATTGCTTTTTCTTTTTAAAGATTTTTTATTTACTTATCCCCCCTCCCATTGTTTGCACTTGCTGTGTCCATTCGTTGTATGTTCTGTGTCTGCTCGTCTTGCTTGAGCCACCTCAGCTCCCTGCTTTGTTGTGTTTTTCATTGTCTTCCCTCTTTGTGTCTCCTTGTTGTGTCATCTTGTTGTGTGTGTCAGCTCACTGTGCCTGCTGGTCATACCAGCTTGCTGTCTTGCTCACCTTCTCCAGGAGGCAGTGGGAATCAAACCTGGGACCTCCCATGTGGTAGGCAGGAGCGCAAATGCTTGAGTTACATCTGCTTCCTAAAATTGTTTTTTAAAAAGAGAAAGAAATGCAGTTTGTTAGCATGATATTAGAGGTCATTCATGGTCTGGTTTTTGCTTCTTTCTCTCACTTGTCATCAACCCAAATCAAAATATCTATAATAAAGCTCTCTTTCCTTTGAGAATGAGTAAGGAAATGAGTACTAGATATGCAAAGGAGAGTTGAGAAAATCACCTCACATATACTGTGTAATTTAAAAGACCTCAGATCCTGCTTAGACACTGATATTCATCCATGGTGGATCCATTAGTCAACTTTGAACAAATATTTCTCAAAGGAAAAATATATACATTTATATAAATCCATTTTTATCTTCATAATCCAATGAAGATTTTATTTCCCTTTTTAAATTGTAAGTTGAGTATTATTCTTTGTTTTGTTTTTAATATTTTTTAATTTAAAATTTTAAAAAATTTTGAATGATACGTCTAGTATTATTATTGGACTGTGTCAATAAATATTTTGTAGAGTTTTAAACATTCATGTCCTTTGTTTATTCAGAAATTAAAATATAGTACTTTCTCCAAAATAAATAATTATGTGTATGCACAGAGATTTTATGATCAGAGATTAGTTATAAGGCTATCAAGGCAGTGCTGTTGATGAGGGAAAAAACTGGCAATGACTTAAATACCCGACACTAGGCAACTAATTAAATAATGGTATATCCTAGGTAATGGACTAGTATGCATCCATTGAAAATAATGTTGCATAAGGCTACTTGGTGACTTGAAAAATGGCTTACAATATACTATTAAATTAAAACAAATTTGTACATATATGTGTGTATACAAATACAGGTAAACATTTTAAAAATATATATTAGAAAGGTAAACACAAACATGTTAAAGTGATTATTTCAGAGTGTTGGTATGATGGTTGATTTTTGAAGTAAATTTTTACTAATCTGATTATTTATTAATTAAATTATTTTCAATGAGAAGTATACTGTTTTCCACCAAGCAAATCACACAAAAGATTTATAACAACCTAAAATGATAAGTTTTATATCTTGTGTTTAGATGTTTTCAAATACATTTTATCTCAAATTTGATTTTGGAGTATACAGCGGAAAATTTTTAATTGTTCTCTATAAATTGCAGACTGTGCATGTATATACATTTAAAATGGCATTTTATTTGTAAGCATATAGTAAAGATGTATGTGGATTCATGACATGTGTTCATTTTTGTTAAACATGAAATATTTTTTAAAGTAAATTATGATTTCATAATGAAACAGTGAGAGTAAAAACCAAATCCAGTCAAAATATTTACTTACTCACATGATTTCCAGAGCTAACACTACTATACATAATGCTTATCCTATCTCTAAATGGATGCATTTATTAATCTGAAAAGAGTTTTCAGAATTCTTTAATCTTAAAGACTTCTTTAACTATATTAACAAGCACGAGTTGAAATAATTTAAAATAAAGTTCACATTCAAATCCTTTTGGATTGTAGGTTCATGCGAATTTGTTTAGAGAAGTTATTCTCCCTGTGTTCCCTTAACATAGGGATTTGTGTGGTGTTTGTTTTCACTAAGAAGGAGAAAATGGAAAAGCTATTTCAGAACCTGAGTTGATTGCTTTGGGAAAACAACAAGCAAAACGTGTTTTTGTTTTTGTTTTTTCATGTGGCTTTGTGCTAATTCCTCTTCCCTTACACTCTGTTTTTGTTTTTTTTTCTTTATCTACTTTCTAAGTAGATTTAATGGCATATAAAAAAATTTTAATTTTTCCTTTTGAAAGTTTTACTTCTGTTTCTGTTCTTGTCCTACTATCTGAAGTCTGATTTATTCTTACCATGTTGAGGAATTAACATATAAGTGTCTGTTTATTTTCAAATATTTCTCAACTTTTAAGACGTCTTGTCTAATGATCTGCTCCCAAAAATGAGATATATTCATTTGAATTCTACCTCTGAGAAAAATTATATTCTATCCAGAGATCTGCAATATAGCCTTATCCATTCATTATTGATTGCCTTATCAATATAACAGAGAATGAAGAAAGCCTATTTCAGATTAAAGTGCTTTGAGGCTGAAAAATAAAACTGTTAAGGAACTAATTAATTTTAATGTTTTGAGACTATAACATATACATACACATACCCTGAGTCATTCACAATTGTGATTAACTTAAAATTCAATACATATTCTTAAAATAAATGAATCCAAATAATTTTTATATGCCATTCACTTATGCAAAAATAATAGCTAATGCTAATTGAACACTTAACTATGCACCAGGCACTATTCTAGGCTTGTGTCAATTCATCCAATCCTCCAAATATCCTATTAATTAATTATTATTATTACTGCACTTTACAGAAGAATATACTGAGGTAGCAAGTGTTTGAATAACCTGCTCAAGAATTTGAACTCAACAAATTTGATGGAGAGCAGGCAATTTAACCTCTATGATGCAATATAACTTTAAAAATGTAAGATTGATGGAGAAATTTTAGAATCAAAGTTAGCTAATGCTTTCCTAGTGCATGAAGGATTGACATATATGCTGGTTTTTAAAATATAGTAAGAGCAAAAATATAAGTATTTGTTTAGAATAATTTAATTTAGTATATGTCAGAATTCCCCCAGTAAGTAAAGCTGTTATCTTCATAATATTTTAAATTGCAAAAAAGATGAGAAATGCATATTTATTAAACATATTCTTGAGGCTGGCTTACCTAAAAGTTGATGCCAGAGATCTAAATCTGAATTTTTACAATTATTTTCTTGCAGATTCAGCAAAATGCAAAGTAAACTAGTCTAAAATGAATAAATAGCAAAGCTTTTAAGACCTCAAGAAAATGACAATATTGACTTTATATTTTTTATGAAAGAATGAAAAATTAGACAGATCCAGCAAGATGGCATTTGTTTAAGTGGGCACTCACTAGATAGCTCACACACACAAAAAATGGCTGAGAAGGGCAAGATCCTGCCTGAGTGAGCTGTTTTGGGAACCCACAGAGCAGTAAGCTTAAGGGCATCAATCTGGAGGGAACAGGACAAAGAGATAAAAAGCCCAAGGGAAAACCATGAGTTTCTCACCCTGGTGGCTAGAAACAGCAGGCAGCTAAGCTCCACCCTCTAGACAAAAAGCTGCTGTGAAACTCCTGACTCCCACCAACCACTGAGCGGGAGGGGATGTTCTCTGGGAGTAGGAGGGTTCTGGTGAAGGGTGGAGAGGGGTTTAATTTCTGTGGGTTTGGTTACCTGGACCCCCTTTGAACTTTAGGGAGCATGCCACCTGGCAAGAGGTGGCCCCGGGAAGACAGAAGAGGTGAATCTGCTTAGGCAGTCTGATTTACCTAGATGAACTGGTATACAGAAACTTGGGTTTGGAGAAGGCAGTGTCAGGCAATTGGCTAGACCAGTGCTAGCAGACCAATCACAAACTATCAAATTCCAATTCCCCTAAGGGAGGCAGGCAGTAGGAAGCGCTTAATAACCTTCCAAAGGCCTATTTAGGGTCTGCTGGGAAGAGGGGGAGTCTGGAAGAGGGTTGAAAGTCTTTTCTCTGCAGTGAGTTCAGATACCAGAGTCCCATTTGAATTGCAGAAGGGAACTCAGCCTGACCAGGAGAGGTGAGGGGGGTTCCAATCAAACAGGCTATTGTGTCCTGCTGCCCTGGGAGAGAAAGCAATAAGAAGGGGGCAGGGACAGACAGGCTCCTAATCAGCAGGAATCTACCCAACTGCAAAGAGTCAAACCTGCCTAACCAGGGAGCCTCAAAATACATGATGCAATCACTGGAAAAACTAAGTGGAGAAATAGATGCCTCTACAATTATAGTGGGGGATTTTAATGCACCATTATCACCATTTGACAGAACACCTTGACAAGAATCAATAAAGAAACAAAGACTCTGAATAATACATTAGAGGATCTGAACCCTGTCTTCTTGAGTGCACATGGACCATTCTCCAAGATAGACCACATGCTAGGCCAGAGAACTGTTCTCAATGAATTCAGAAAGAATGAAATTATACAAAGCAATTTCTCTGACCACAATGGAATGAAGCTGGATATCAGTAAGGGTCAAAGAACCAGATTAGGCACAAAGAAATGGAAGTTAAACAACACACTCCTTGGCAAAAGTGGGTCAAGGAGGAAATCTCAAAATAAATCAGTAACTACCTTGAAATGAATGAAAATGACAACACAACATATCCAAACCTATGGGATGAAGCAAAAGCTGTACTGAGGGGAAAATTCATAGCCATAAATGCATATATCTAAAAAGAAGAAAGAGCTAAATTTGGTGACCTAAATACACACATAGAGGAACTAGAAAAAGAACAACAAACTAACCCCAAAGGAAAGAGAAAGAAGGAAATAAAGATTATAGCAGAAATAAATGAAATAGAGATTTAAAAAGCACTAGAAAGAATAAACAAAACAAAAAGCTGGTTCTTTGAGAAGATCAATCAAATTGACAAACCCTTAACTAGACTAACAAAGGAAAAAAGAGAAAGGATGCAAATACACAAAATAAGAAAATTAAGAAGAGGATATCACCACTGACCCCACAGAAATAAAGAGTATCATAAGAGGATACTTTGAAAAATTATACTCCAACAAGAAGGATAATTTAGAGGAAATGGACAATTCCTAGAAACACAAGCAACCTACACTGATGAAAGAAAAAATTTTTGAATTAAACAGACCAATCACAAGTAACGAGATTGAATTAGTCATCTAAACCTCCCAACTAAGAAGAGCCCAGGACCAGGTGGCTTCACACGTGAATTCTACCAAACATTCCAGAAAGAACTAACACCAATCCTGCTTAAACTCTTCCAAAAAACAGAAGTAGAAGGAACATAGCTTAACTCATTTTATGATGCCAATATTACCCTAATAGCCAAAGCCAAAGATGCCACAAGAAAGGAAAATTACAGACCAATCTCTCTAATTAACCTAGATGCAAAAATACTCAACAAAATACTTGCTAATCATATTCAACAACACATCAAAGGAATTATACACCATTACCATGTGGGTTTCATCCTGGATATGCAATGACGGTTCAACATAAGAAAATCAATCAATGTAATACACCACATAAACTGATTGAAAGAAAAAAATAACATGATCATCTCTATAGATGCAGAAAATGCATTCAACAAAATACAGCACCCTTTCCTGGAAAAAAAAAAATACAAAGGATAAGAATAGAAGGAAACTGCCTCAACATGATAAAGGGTATATATGAAAAACCCACAGCTAAGATCATATACAATGGTGAAATCATAAAAGCTTTCTAAGATCAGGAACAAGACAAGGTTACCCACTATCACCGGTCCTATTTAACATTGTGTCAGAAGTACTTGTTCAAGGACTTAGGCAAGTAAAAGATATAAAAGTCATCCAAATTGGAAAGGAAGAAGTCAGAAATTCACTATTTGCAGATGACATGATCCTATACATAGAAAGCCCTGAGAAATCTAAAACAAATTTTCTAGAGCTTATAAATGAGTTCAATAACATTGCAGGGATGACTTATTTGAGCCCAACTCTGTCACTCTCAGGAACATGGGAATCCCTGTAATTTCTGAGTAATATCTAGGTAATCTAAGCAC